>JASTUB010000026.1:0-64423 GCA_031124825.1 Saccharomycopsis vini
TAAATAAATAAATAAATAAATAAATAAATAAATAAATAAATAAATAAATAAATAAATAAATAAATAAATAAATAAAAAGTATGTATTTTTATTCTATTTAATCATTTTGTTTTATATTTTGTGTTTTTTGTATATGATTTTACAATGTTTTTTTGAGTATGTACTCGCGTCATCTTGCAAAAGATTCTACATTTTGACTGTTTTAATCATTTGAATTTCCGATTCAATACACAATAAGTTACGTCTTTAGATAAATTTCGTACCTTTTTAAACCAAAGGAGAGATGAAAATTTTATATATACATAAATATATATATACATAAATATATATATACATAAATATATATATACATAAATATATATATACATAAATATATATATATATATATATATATAAATGTTATATATGATAATATATTAACAATCGTGATGAAATAAAAAAGCAGAAAAAACACGCAAGCATTTGAAGCAGGCACTTTTGAAGTTACAAAAAAAAAAAAAAAGAGAAAAAAGGGGGCGAGTATGAGAAATAATCCTTGATTAATTAAGAAATAGACACTTACCAAGATCAGAAAGAAACAAATTAAGACACTAAAGTAGTAAATAAATGTGAATAAAAAACGTTCTTTCTAAAAAGCAAGTATTAAATTAATCAATAGAGTAGCCATCTTCCTCCTCCTCCTCCTCCTACCCCCACCCACCAGCGAAAAAAAAACGAAAAAAAATAAAAATAAAAAATCAATCTATGTGCAAAGGTCCTTTATTGGGTGGCAAAAAGATCCTTTATTGAAAAAGTCCCTTGATATAGGGCATCCGAGGTTCTTTTTATTATTAAAAATTCTTCGATAACAATGTGCTTTATTCAAGACAATAAATTGAAAATGTGAAATGTAAAAATGTAAAAGTAAAATTGAAAATGAAACAAATCGTATATTGATACAAAAATAAAACAAACAACAATACAAAACAACGTAAAAAGGAAAACTTTTGAACAAAACATTTTCAAAACAAAAAAATTGTAGTCAAAATAGTAGTAGCCAAAACTCTTTTTGAGCTTGGTACAATGTGTTTTCGTGTTGGTCTGAGTACTCTTTTTGAAATTGGTACAATCTTATTTTTTTTTTTTTCGTGTTGGCCTCAGCACTCTTTTCTGAACTCAGTACAGTCTTCCTCTGTGATGAGACTGAACACTCTTTTCTGAACTCAGTACAGTCATTTTCCGTGATGAGACTGAGCACTCTTTTCTGAACTCAGTACAATCTTTTTTCGTGATGGCCCAAGTACTTTTTTTTTTTTTTTTTTGAAATTAGTACAATCCTTTTTCGTGATGGACTGGGTCCTCTTTTGTGAAATTAGTACAATCATTTTTTTGTTCGTAAAAGATTCGACTTATTCTGTATATATATAATTGTGCCAATGTTACGATTTACTACAACAAGTTTCGTTTTTGCAAGTACAAAAGTTTATAATAATAGTATACAAGACTAGATTCTAGTTAATGATGGTGGTTTTTTTCTGTGTACGCGAATTGTAAAAGGGATGGAAAAAAAAAAAAAAAAAAAAAAAAAAAGAGAAGCAAATCAAATGGCAAGTACAATGTCAATAAAGTGATTGTTTTTAGCAAAATTGAATTATTTGATGATTGTATAGAGACAATTTTTTATTCTGAAAAAACTAGAATCATCCAATGAGAGCAATCAACAAATTGAATTATGTAGAAACAAGCAATTTCGTTTACGATATTAGCAATAAGGGACGTATTTCTTGCAATTGTCACAAAGTGTATATATAATAATTATACGTTATTCTATTTTTTTTTTAATCACCCGTCCCTTTTTTTTTTTTTTTTTGACTTGTTTTCTCCTCAATTTCTTTATTGAGTAAATAATTATAATTATTGCAGCATCACGATGACTTACGTAATCAATATTTAGAGTAGGACTTAGCGTGCAAGGGCTTTTTTTTTTTTTTTTTTTCTTGCAAATCTACATCAATATATATATTTATTGTTAGAACAAAACTATTTGGTGTATATTATTTAGTAATTCTCATCGAGCTAATATTACTAATATTGTTATTTGATTTGAAATGTGTTTTTAGCAAACTTAAGCAAACGTTACTATAAGTACACAAAAAAAATAACTATACAAAATAAAAATATATATTGATATATATGATAAGACACAACTATAGAAAAAAAAAAATAACCCTACTTGTTTTAATCGTCGGGGCCGCCAAATTGGGTTAAATGAGATGATTAGAAAAACAAAAAAAAAAAAAAGAGCGGCGAATCTCCAATTCTCTGCAATATCTTGCATTTTGATGACGCGTACTTCCAAACTTACTTATTGCATAACAAGCTCTTTTTTTTTTTTTTTTTTTTTTTTTTTTTTAAATATTAAAAAGTATATATACACACATGCACAAACACATACAAAAAGATAGATTAACTTTTGAAAGATACACTACTTAAACATTACATTGCATATCACTTGTCAATTATATTTCTTTTTCTTTTTTTTATTTTAATTAGCCGCTGACAGGAAATTTTTTTTTTTTTTGAAAAAAATCAAAAATAAAATAATGCATGTTAGTTTTGTAGACGTGCCACATAATTTACTAATAAATAATATTTTGTTTCTCGAGAGCTTGAAAACTGATTTTTTTTTTTTTCACTTTGTATCCAACAATAAATATAAATTTCTTACTTTTAAGTTTTTTTGATTTATTTTTACGACAAGTAGAACAACGCAGATAATCTCATCCCTTATTTCATAATTTTCTAGATTATTATTTTTTTGCCCTTGTTTAAAAATAAACTGAATAGAGAAATCCACAATGCCTTGCATAAATTGTTTGAATTATTTCTTTTCTTTTTTATTTTTTTTCGTTGGTTGTTTCTCCTGCGAATCTTGCATGGTAATTTGAATTGTTTTTCTTTTTTTTTTTTTTTTTTTTTCTGAATCTTTAAAATTGTATATTATTAATTAGTGTATACAGAATCATACATCATCTGTCCTCCAAAATTAATCCCAAACCGCATCTTTATGCCTGCACTGAAATGTAAGATTTTAATGCTGCAAACTGTTGTGTGTTGCTGTTTGTAAGATCAACCTTGAAATTTTGTTTCTTAATTATTATTCTCGACTGTAAAAAAAAAAATAAAAAACTTTAGCACAAAGAAGCTAGCATTAAAAATTTATATAAACTAAGATATATTTCCTCAATGTATATGTTTTTTGAATTCTTATATACTTCCACACAATATATATAATTATACTCTTCTTTCTTTGTCTTTTTATCAATTATTTTATTTTTGTTTTATTTTTTTTCTTTATTTGTTTGTTCAATACTCAAACTCTCAATAATTCTCTCATTTCTCCCCCCTTCATAACTGAAACACCGGTATTATAGACGTACACGTTATTTGTCTTAGTTATTTCAACATAATAGATCTATACCAATAATAATAATAATTTAGAAACAAGAAAAAGAAAACCAATAAAAAAAAAGTCAACGTATCTATACCTTTTTCACAATAATGTCAGGTTACAATCTCGATACCAACTTTCAATACTCATTAGTCCAAAATACTGGCAAACAAGCTCCTCACTATAATATTGCTACCATGTCGAACCCTCATCAAAAAAATGATGGCGAATATTTAAATAGCTACTACTATAACAACACATCTTCTTCTAACAATTTACAATCTGAAACATCTAGATCTTCAATGAATCAAGCTGCTGCTGCCCCAAATAACATGAACATCTTCAGCTATTCAAACATGTACTATCCAAACTCAGACCAAAACTCGCACTACACATCAACCGTTGCTAATGGTACTGCTGCCAACCCTAATGCTTCAGGAAACTCTTCAACATCGGCATCTAATTCTTCTAGCGCTACTCATTCTATATCCGGTCCTACTTATACAATGCCAGCTTATCCTACTAGAACTTTTTCTGGAAACGCTATCAATAGTGTCAGCGGCGCTTACAGTCAATCTCCTGAACAACCTCATACCCAAATTCCAACAATGAAAAGATATTCTGTATCTTATCCAATGGCAGGTCATCTTCCAGTTAGTTATGCCACTCAACCAACAACAACATCAACAACACCACAAATGAATTACACTTCAAGCGCTGCTGATCACCAACAAAGTCAATATAATAACATGAACCAAATTCCTTATTCTGTTAATCAACAAAAATACATGACGGTGACCCCAACTCAATATTCAACCAAAGATACTAGTTCTCCCAACTCTTATTATTCTTTCAATAGCAACTATTATTACAATCCAAGTTATACTCATGGTAATATGATGGTTAAGAATGAAGATTTTATTAGTGATTTATCTCCTACCGTTGTTGGGTTCAATCATGGAAGCGCCCAAAAGGCAAAAATTGAAGATGCAGTTGATGAACAACCAATTCCTTTGAATTTGAACCTTGGTAGCAATCTCCAATCTAAAGAATATGGTTCTGGAGAAATTTTTGAAATATTTAGAGAAAGATTGGCAAGTTTAAAACATGTTAGACTTGTTAGAACTAATACTTTGCCAAAAGAAGAAATCTCTAGAAACATCACTGTTATTGAAAACAACAATAAAAAAGTATATTTCAATTTCGAATACCCAACAGTTTCAATCACATTTCAACAACCTATCAATAATGTTAGTTTAAATTGGACTGATTCTGAAAAAATCATGAAAAAGAGACGTTTAGTGCTTTTCCATTGGAATTTTACTTTGATCAAAGCTAATCATGTTATTAATAACAGTATTAATAGAGGTGATGGTAGTATTGGTAGTGCTCCTCAAGCTCGTGAATTTTTCAATGAAAATCTTGAATACATCAAATCTATTCTTCATGTTCAATATGAAATCATTACCGAAGAAGAATACAAAGTTTTGTTTGAAGATAAATCCCCTGAGGAACTTGGGGTTAATGAATATAGAATTCAACAATTGGCACTGATTGTTAAAAATAATGATGACTCAATGAGAAATAATTTTTGTATTATTTCTTGTCTTTATTGGAATCATACAAATGATTTTTATCTTACGTCGGTTGATCTTTTATTTCTTTTGGATAAACTTAGTGGTAGAACCACTAATATTACAAATAACATTTCTACTAATGATATTGTTTTGGTTGGCACATCGAAATCCATAAATAGAAAAGGGAAATTTGCTTCAAAACAACAAGTTAAAAAATTGAAGCAAGCTGCTAAATTACTTAAAGCAATTGATTCTAAAGAAATCAATAGAATCAGAAGAAATTTGCTCAATTTCAAAAGTATCACATTAGGTAAAGCCGAATCTGAATATGATGAAGATACAGGAGTTATTGGAGGTACTAACAATGTTAGTACTGAGGAAGAAATGGAATTTTTCCATGCTATTATGGGATTTAGTAATCCTAAACCAAGAAAAATTGAAAAAAAATTGAAAGTTTATCAATGGAAAATATTAGAACAAGCATTAGACAAAATAATGAAAAAATATTGCGTTGATTTAAAGAGTGTGAATTCTCTTTCTGAACCTCTTAGAGAAAGTGGTTTCTATTGATTTTTTTGGTTTTTTTTCATTTCTGTTTTTGTTTTTGTTTTTGTTTCGAGTTATTTTTTTTTTTGTTTTTTTCACTTGTGTTTATTATATGATTTACATGTATTTTTATGAGACTAAGGTTGATTTAGGTTTTTTTTTTCTTTTCTTTACTTTTTACCATATTACACTGGCGTTATCATGATTTGATTTTAATTCTTTTGGGTATTAATTTTACCAAATTTTATTTACTTTTTTTGTGATATTATAATTGTTATTTATTCCATTCTTTCCATTCTTGATTTACAGTATTAGTACATTTTTTTGATTTGATATTTCTTCTATGTGTGGTTTTAATAAGTTCGATTATCTATGTGATTTTATTTTTTGATAATTATATGTATTTTATGATGATTAATTTCTGTTTGTACAATTGTTTGTTTTTAATTTTTGATAATTATATGTATTTTATGATGATTAATTCTATTTGTACAATTTGTTTTTAATTTTTTTTGTTTACAAAAAAAAGCATTTACCATTGAAATATTTTGTGTATATTGTTCCTATTCAGGTAGTATTAACCAAGTGAAAACAAAAACAATAACAAAGAACTATGGTAATATAACCATGCCACAAAGAATTGTTCACAATAAAGAAGTAGGAGAAGAAAAAAAAGAAAAACAAAAAAGTCAGAATTGATTTTATCGTAAAAAAGAGTTACAAAAATCATAAACAATGTTTATTTACTATTTTTTATATTCCAAATCTGGGTTTTATTATCATCATTAGCATGGTTAGATTTTTATTTTCATCTCATCAATAATTATTGCATTTTATTATTGTATATACATTTAGTTTTTAATTGTAATATATGTAATACTGGTAAAAAAAAAAAAAAAAAAAAAAAAAAAAATTACAATATTGGAAAAGGAGGGGATTGATTGTATTTCATTTCCTTTTATTCATTTCCTTTTCTTTATTCATTTCATGATGTATCTTTTGCTTTTTCTTTTGTGTTGTTCTTTGTTCTTCAAAAGTAACTTGTCGATGATGGGCTCTATTATATTCTAATCCTCGAATATGCGTAGCTAACCAAGGAACCTGCAACTTTTAATAGAAAAAAACATAATTAAGGTGAAATGCAGCAACAACTATAAAAAAAAAAAAAAAATAAAGAAAATGAAACGAGAAAACAATTTTGTTAAATTATAGGATGAGTAGTGATTAAGTTTACGGGAAAATATACTATTAATAATAATAATAATAATAATAATAATAATAATAATAATAATAGTAATAATAATAATAGAATGAAATTACTCGACTATGTATCTATTTTTCTTTGAATTTTTTTTTCAGAGAAATGTTATTTATGTTCCATTGAGAGAAATAAAAAAACAAAAAAGAAATAACACTTCTTTGGACAATAGGTTTATAAATCTTGATTTGTATATGTTTTAAGTTACAACTTTTTGTTTTCCTTGATCACAAAATAAACAGCTACAAATTTTTCTTTTTTTAAAAGAAATGAAAGTTTGGAATTTCAAAATATTAACCGAACCGTTTTTTTTTTTTTTGTTGTTGTTGTTGTTGTTTTTAGTTGTTTTTTATTTATCCTTGTAATTAAATAATGCTCATCGGTGATTAATTTGCATAAGCTTCTTCTTTGTTATATCATTTTTTTTATTTTTTTTTTATTGTTGTTGTTGTTGTTGCTATTCAACTAGGAATTAACAACAACGTAGATCAATATAAAAAAACAAATTAGGAGATGTTTATGACGACAATATTCATCATGTTTGTGCTACAGTAGAATTTTTTTTTTTTTTTTTTTTTTCTTTCTTTTACTTCTCAGCAGTGCCATTCATCGATCAATGAAAAGAATCACTGTAGGCAATGAACAATCTTTTTTTTTTTTCGCAAAGAAAAATACGAAAGATACAATTAAATGTAGAATATTAAAGATAAATGATCGTTTGATTATTATTATAGAATATATACAGATTAATTTATTAATTTATTTCAAGCTCTAGGGACAGGGAAAGAAGTAACACTATATCGGTAATCATTTAAACGAAATATTGATATTTGCATTGCAATTTTTATCTTAAAAAAAATATAAAAAATGAAATCTGTTTTATATAAGGTTTAATTATAATATTTTAAATAAAATAAAAATAAAAAACTGAAATAAAAAGGTTCAATTATCTCTAGGATTCAATACTTTTTTTTTTTTTTTTTTTTTTTTTTTTTTTTGCTTAAAATTATCTCTCAATAATTGCCATTTGTATTATACCTAAATTACCTCTTCCACTAATAAACCAATAAATGCGACAGTCCTAGATGCCGTAAAAATGAACAAAGAGATTTATACATCAAGTTTTTTTGTTTTTTTTTTTTTACTTTTTTCTTTTTTTGTTGTTTGTTTCTGGAAACTACAGTTTCCAAAGTATACTCATATGATATTGATGGTGTATTAATTGTTCATCTTTATTTCTTTTTTTTTTTTTTATTCTTTCTTTTCAAATGATAAAATTAAACAGATTAGGACAATCGAAGGTATCTCTCAATCCGATGTTTGATACTATTAATCTTATTATTTCCCGCTTGAAACCTTCAACTGGACTACTACAAGAAAAAGAAAGTCATTTTGTTAATCTCTTTACTGTAAGTCCAAGTTTTCTACAAATACCATTCGAATCCAAAGAGACACAAAAAAAGGAGTATTATTTAAAAAACATGATTATGTGAACAAGAGTATACAAAAAATTTTCAACAACCAATTTAGTCTTGAGTTTTTTGAGTACCACGCAACAAACCAGTTCTTCTGGCGGCAATAAGACCGGCTTTTTGACCGGAAACAGCACCTCTGGAAATGGTAGAAGCTTTACCAATATGTTGATGGTTACCACCACCATGAGGGTGATCAACTGGATTCATAGCAACACCTCTAGTTTTTGGCCATGAGTTTCTCTTAAGTCTGAATTTATGGAATGCTCTACCAGCTTTCAACAATGGTTTATCAATTCTACCACCACCAGCAACAACACCAATAACACCTCTGGCGTTAGATGGCAAGATTTTTTTGGCACCAGATGGCAATTTGACTCTGGTTTTACCGTCTTCGTGGTTGTGACCAATGACAGTGACGTAGTTACCAGAAGTTCTACCTAAAGCACCTCTGTCACCTGGTTTTTCTTCAACATTAGAAATAATGGTACCTTCTGGAACAGAAGATAATGGCAAAACGTTACCAATGTTTAAAGAAGCTTTTTTACCACAATAGATGAATTGACCAGTGTAAATACCTTCATTGGCAATGAAAGTTTCTTCTCTCAATTTGTACTTGTATGGGTCTCTGAAAGCAACTCTGGCTAATGGGGCACCTCTACCTGGGTCATGGATGATTTGTTTGACAACACCACGAATGTAACCATGTTTTTCAGCATAGTCCAAAGTTCTCAATTTGGCAGCACCTTTTCTCAATCTGGTGTGAGAGGTGAAGATAGAACCAGCACCTTTTCTTTGGTTTCTAATAACTCTACCTGTAAAAAATAATTGTTAGTAACTTTCTTTTTATTTTATTACCATTGAATTCGAGGGCTTATTATAGATTTCATCGATTTTAGATATTATCTTGTTTCAATATTGATTATATTGTCTCTTTCATTTTCAACAATACCTCTTCTAAACATAAATGTTTTGAAAACAAAGTTGTTTCAAGAAAAAATGAAATAATTTCGTCTTCTAATATTATGTTGCAAAATTTTCAATAGTTGTCGAACTTGATATAATAATTCTTTTGGAACGATCCATGATGTATTCAAAACTTTTTTTAGAGTTATGACTCTTCTGATTTCAGATCATGAATCTTTTCTTTAAACAATCATATTTATCTTCTTCTTATTGAATTTTTTTTTATTATTATATAATTTTGTTTAGTTTTGATTGATTGAATTTTTTTTTTTTTCTTATTGTTCACTGGAATTTTATCTTTTTTTGTTTTGAAATATCAAATTTTGTTTAATAACTATGAAACAGTGATATTGAATAATCGATGATAATCTTGCCCTGCAATACTGCCTAAGACATACCCATTTTTCACTTAGTTCTTAATCACTTATGGTGGTTAAAATTTCCTCAGCTTAGTTAGGCTTCAATTTTTTAGAAAAATCATTTTTCACTAAACTGAGAATCACTAATGAGAACTTTTCTTCGAATGCTCCGCACGTGAACACCCGCATCATGAATTTTCCTATTTTTCCTACCCCCCATTTCCAATTGACATCAAAACGATCGTGAGTCTCTGGTCACAGGAATAGCACGTGTAGGAATTAAGGGCGCACTAATTCATAAAATGAGAAAAACTGAATAAGCCCTAAATTAATGGCTCTTCGTATATTTAATTTTCTTTTTTTTTTTTTTTTTAAGGGGGGGAAGGGGGGTCTCGTTACACTACGAACCGTAAAATTGGTATGACCCATGTCTTATAATAAAAAATTTATGATTTCCAGCTAGAAAAGAAATGGTTAAAACAAAAATCAGCAAGCACAAAGTTATTACCCAAGTTCTGGTATTATCATCAAACTCGTACGGAATTATATGTGTTAGATCTAGCTGATAAATTTCCCACTTGTGGACAAATTCTGTAAATACGTGAATGCATTAAAACAAAACTGTGGATTGCAGATGAATACACTTCGGATATAACATATGTATATTAATGGATGAAAAAAAACAAAACAATTAAATCATGTATTCTTCTATCTTGAATTGCTATTTATTTGATGCTTCTCTCTTGTTTGCTTCGAGCATTAGTTCAAGTCGAGGAAATATTACTATGTTTGACACAATCAATAAAGTCTTTCTCTTTTCCCGGATAACAAACCTCATATGTTGTGCGTAAATTTCACGATCTCACCATAATTTTTGTCTCGATAATTGATTGGATTTCTGTATATAGTCCAGCTATATCATATTTCTGATTATCGTCTAGATCTTCGTTACATTGAGAGTGAAATTTAATCAATTGTAATGGTTTATCGAATCCTCAATGGTCTAGTACCTTTAAGACTCCATCCACAATATTTATGAATTATACGCCTTTGAAAATCTGGACTTCCCTTTCCACATTGTTTTTTTTTTTTTTTTTTTTTTTTTTTTAAAGGTTTACTATTATCTATACTCCTATCACTATAATCTATTTTGTAAAATTCACAAATGAATAGTGATTTTACTGATAACCAAATATTAAATTGAAATGCATAAAACGTGATCAAGGGTGAGACCCTGGCTGATAAGTTTTTTTTTTTTTTTTTTTTTGCTTTTTCTTTGACACATTCATTACCCCAAAATAGCATGGGATTATGAAGTCCTCCACCAATAATGTTTCGAGAATGTTACGATCTCTGTTCTTTAACCTGAGGAAAATGAAAAACAAAAAAGAGACCTAATTTAGTGGCACCCAAGCTATACAGTAAATGAAATGAAAAAAAAAGAAATAAATTATAATTAAATAACATAATATCAAAAAAACAACTAAAAAGTACAAAATACAAGATTTATTTATAAGGCGGAAAATGTCGCCAGAACCAAACCTGTGCACATCCAGCACCCAGTTCACCCATTTATTGTATTTTAATTAGCATTTTAATTCGATATAATTTAGGAATTTTTTTTTAAGAGTGCGCATGCTTCTAACCCCATATTTCTGCTTTTTTGGGGTCTGGGATAACCACTTCAAATGATTGACAGGATGGGATGCTTAGAATGATTTCACTAGTAATTATTAATAATAGCTATGGGATTTTCAAAAGAAAAAACCTTCCTACGTGAAAGTATAGAACAATAATCAGTTTTATGATTTTTAGCTTGGTGTCACTACAAATTTCTGATGATCTAAATTGCAAAAATCAGTAATAATAGTACTAAATATAGGATATAACAACAAAAGATTAGAAAAAAGAGATCCCCGAACATCATTTAATTTGAACTAAGTATTTGGGTGGGGGAAGTCTAAAAGTGGAAAACCGAATTACACAATTGGAAGATTGTAGAAATCAAAAAAAAAAAAACCAAGAAAAACAGAATTTGAAATGGCTATTTGTCAGATCACAGTTAGCTGAAGAAATAAATAAAAACATAAAATATGTGTAATTCATCTAAATAAATCATGAAAAGTCGAGAACAACTATTAAGATAATTTCTACATTCTGTGAAGTGATGAAATTAATTGAAGGTTTGTTATTATGTAGGTCATCCACAAGAAAGACTGCTTGTATCAACATCAAATATGAAGTTTGGTGGGTTGAAAATTTTTGAATGGAAATTTAACAAAAAAGTCAAAATAATAGAGGAGGGCAAATAATTAAAATTCGTTAAAATAGGTGATTTTGATAACCTCAAAAAGTTAAGCTAAATCTTTGATCTAATAAATATAAAACCAAACTTACATGTATACCAACTACGCGGCTCCTTTAAAGTCCCACGAAGCTGGATCAAGAAAATTTTTTTTTTTTTTTTTTTATCATTTGCAAAAAAAAAAGAATAGAGAAGAGCTCATCATGTAACTTAAATTAAACATACATAAAAGTTGATCGTTTTTGGATTCGACAAATTAAAATTTCAAACAATAAAAGGAAATATGGGGAAAAAGAATAGAAGCAATAACAATAATAAACAACAGCTTGTGAACAAGCGTAAAGATAAGGTTGAAAAAGAGAAAGAATACATCAAATCATTACAAGCACAAATAGATGAACTTGACACTTCTAAGACTGTTAGTGAAATTTCACAATTTTCTCAACTTCCAATATCAGAAAATACATTGCGTGGACTCAAAGATGCAGGATATATATCTATGACCGATATTCAACGTCAAACTATTCCACTTTCTCTTAAAAATGAAGATATTTTAGGGGCAGCCCGTACTGGGTCAGGAAAAACTTTGGCATTTTTAGTTCCATTAATTGAAAAATTGTTTCGTCAATCATGGAGTGAATTTGATGGTCTTGGTGCTCTTGTAATATCGCCTACTCGAGAACTTGCTATGCAAATTTATGAAGTTTTGGTCAAAGTTGGTAAATATAATGGGTTTTCTGCCGGTTTGGTAATTGGTGGGAAAGACGTCAAATTCGAAAAAGATAGAGTCGCTAAAATGAACATTTTAATTGGTACACCAGGAAGAATATTACAACATATGGACCAAACTGTTGGACTTGAATTGTCAAATTTACAAATGTTGGTTCTTGATGAAGCAGATCGTATTCTTGATATGGGATTCAAGAAAACTTTGGATAGTATTATTGATAATTTACCACCAAGTAGACAAACATTATTATTTAGTGCTACACAAACAAAATCCGTCAATGATTTGGCAAGATTATCTTTGGCAAACCCTCAATATGTTGATACTGAAATCGCCGATAATAACGAGATAAAAAAGCAAACCCCGGATAGTTTAGTTGAAAGTTATATATCGGTGGAACTTTTTGATAAATTGGATACTTTATGGAGTTTTCTTAAAACCCATTTAAAAAGCAAAATCATTGTATTTTTTTCAAGTTCAAAACAAGTTCATTTCGTTTATGAAACGTTCCGTAAAATGCAACCAGGTATTTCATTATTAAAATTACATGGTAGACAAAAACAAACATCTAGAATGGAAACAACTTATAAATTTTCAAAAGCCAGCCAAGTATGTCTTTTTGCCACCGATGTTGTTGCTAGAGGTCTTGATTTCCCATCGGTTGATTGGGTTGTTCAATTGGATTGTCCTGAAGATGTTGCCACTTATGTACATAGGGTTGGAAGATCTGCTCGTTTTGGTAAAAAGGGGAAATCATTATTATTTTTGACTCCAACTGAAGAAGAAGGTTTTTTGAAAAGACTTGAATCTAAAAAAATCCAACCAAAAAAACTTAATATCAAACAAAATAAAAAGAAATCTATTCAATCAAAATTACAAGGGTTATGTTTTAGTAATCCAGAAATCAAATATTTGGGTCAAAAAGCCTTCATTTCTTATTATAAATCTATTTATATTCAATCAGATAAAGAAGTGTTTAATATTGAAAAATTGCCATCTGAAGAATTTGCAAAATCTTTAGGATTACCAGGTGCACCAAAAATCAAAGTCAAAGGAGTAAATAAAACAAAAGAAATGAAGAATGCTTCTCGCCAATTATTGAAATTATCTAAAGCAAATGAAGATGGTGAAATTGAACAAGATAACAAAAAGGAAGTGAGAACCAAATATGACCGTATGTTTGAAAGACAAAATCAAGGTGTTTTGTCCGAACATTATTTGAAAACTATTAATAACGGGGGTGATAATGATGATAGTGATGAAGAAGACGGATTCATGGAAGTTAAAAGACAAGATCATGATTTGAAAGATGATGAAGTTCCAGATTTAAGTGCCCCAGTATCTAAAAGACAACTTAGAAAAGCTGTTTCTAAAAAAGCATCTTTGGCAAGTCAAGGAAACCCTACAAAATTGAAATTCGATGATGATGGTGTTGCTCACGCAATTTACGAATTGGAAGATGAAGAGGATTTCCATAAAAAAGGTGATGCCGAACAACAAATCAAAGAGTTTGTGGAGAAGGAAAGTAAACTAATGGCCGAAAGAGATCTTACAGATAAAGAAGTCGCTAGACAGAAAAAACAAGATAAAAAAAATAGACGTAAAGAATTGGAACGACAGACAACAGAAGGGAACGGGAGTGACGATGATGATAGCGACGAAGTTGCTTACGTGGTTGGTACAGGTGATTTGGATAAAGATCTTGTGGATAGTGATAGTGAAAGTGACAGAGGTAGTCGTAAAAGAAATAACTATAGTGATAGTGAAAGTGATAGTGATAGTGATGATGAACCATCTAACAAGAAGGCTAAATGGTTTAATAACAATAGAATTAATGGTAGAGAGCAAGGTGAAGATGATGGTGTTAATGTTATTGAGTTGGCAGAACCTGAAACTTTGGAAGATCTTGAACAATTGACTGCTAAACTTATTCAACAATGATTGCAAAAAATGACTGTTTTATTATTATTATTATCATTATGACTAATATAAATCTTTATTAAGCGAATTGTGTTACACTTCCTCTATAGAAGTTGTAGATGTTTTATTTTTCAAGAAATTTTCACTTAAGATATTGAAGTAACAGCTATTCCAATATTAAATAATCTTATCAACAATCTAATATGTAATCTCCGCATTTGAAAAAAAAACAAACGGGGTAAGCTGCATTCTATAAATTCTTTTTCAAGTTATTCTTAGAGAAAGAAAGAGGAACCAACAAAGATCTAGATACAAAAGTTTAGTACTTTGAACTGTTAATATAAAAATAGAGAATTTTATTAGCCATTTATCCGTTTTTGAGTTTGTAGTATTTCTATTTTTATTTTTATTTCTATTTTTATTTTTATTTTTATTTTTATTTTTTTTCATTCGTATTTTTTTTTATTCTTTTTTATTTTTCTTCCTCCAAATGTTACACAATCGGATGGATAGACTAAGTTAGTTACGTATACTTCTTCTCTCTCTCTTTTTTGATAAACAAAATTACTCTTTTAATAAATTTGCTTGCTGAGACTTTCTTTTTCTGCTTGTTTCCATTTAGTAAATGGAAAAAGAATATATTTATCAGATATTATTTGAAAATGAATGTTAAAGTTGACACAACAGACAGGAGTATACCTCCACTGGCATCTTTAGACCTAAATCCAAAAGCCGCTACAGAAGAAAATCTAGAAAGGATCAAGTATGCAGAAGAAAACCTCAAAAATGTTCCTATTAATAACTTACAATACAGAAGGATGATCTCCAGTGTACCGTACTTAGCTTGGGACTTGGAACTCGATTGGGAAAAATATTCTAGACACCAAAAGGTCAGAGATTATTTTAAACTCGATCTTGAAGATGAGAAAGGGGATAAATGGGATGGTCCGTTTGATAAAAATAGACTCGAACAGCATAAGGCCGCCATGACTAGTTTATTCAATAGAAGACGTGAATATTTGTCAGAGATATTTGGGAAAATTGGTAAAAATGTGTATATTGAACCTCCATTTTTTGTTGATTTTGGTATGAATATTCTGTTGGGGGAAGATTTTTATGCAAATTTCAATATGACCATCTTAGATACTAATTTGGTCAAAATTGGGAAATTTGTCTTCTTTGGCCCTAATGTAACTTTAACATGTGCCACCCATGATATAAACCCCACTGGAAGGTGTGAAAAAGCCATTGAATATTCTTTTCCAATTACCATTGGTGACTATTGTTGGCTTGGTTCTAATGTCACTGTTGTAGGTGGATGTACTATTGGAAAAGGTGTTGTTGTCGGAGCAAACTCTGTTGTTACCAAAGATTTACCTCCATACACTGTATGTGTTGGCTGTCCAGCTAGACCAATAAAAGTTATTGATGGTTACGAAGATAAGGTTGACTCTGCCTTGGTTGCAAAATTGAAAGGGAGCCAAAAACCTGAACTGTTAGAACAAGCAAATGCCGCAGAATTGCAAGCTCAAATTGCTAAGAAGCATTAAATAGATTAGATAGAAATAATACAATACTGATTGGAATTTTTTTATTCTATTTATAAGTAGGAATTATAAAGATAATAGTATTGTGCGCATAGTAAAATGAGAGAGAGGTGTCTTTTTTTTTTTTTTTTTTCTTGATATTTTTCTGTTGATTATCAATTATAAGCTATACGGATTTATGTTTGATTTTTCCAACTTTTTAAAAATCAGATTAGATTGAAAAAAATAAATGAAACAACCTCTGCCATGAAAGACGTAGAAACAAGTGGATACCGCAATCTTTGCAACTTGTTGAAAATCTACCTTTCTAGTGGATCATTCACCAAGTTTCAATCTTTGATTGATTTTTTGCCAAGTAACAGTTCGGAATCGTTTACCAATGAAAAAATCACATTAACAAACAAACACTTGGAATTGATTTATGCTCTTTCATATTCGACCACCTTTCTGAAATCCTCCTCAAATAAAAAAAACAAAGATTCATCCATTCTTTATGGTAAATTGACGAATATTTTTGAAGGAATATTGTACTCAATATCACATGGTCAAGCATCTTTTGTTGTCCCTGAAAACTCCCCATCATCTTCCATTAATCACTATTTTCAATTAACATATCGTATAGTATCTTCACTCATCACTCTCACTGAACCTGAGTCGTACTCCCTAACTCATAGAGTATTTCTAGATAACTTAGAACACATCAAACATAAATTATTATTGCATGAGACTGGAGGAGAAACTGATGATTCTACTAAATTGAAATACTATTTTGTATTATTTGGTTTCATCTTGGCTTTCGCTCAGACCCCAAAATTCTTGATTCCTATTGATTCAAAGGACAGTGGATTTGAATTATTCTATTTCATTGATAATATTATTGACAATCGTGAATTTTTGATCCAATTGGAAGGTATAATTGCAAGTTCTTTGGTGATTTCTTTAAATGATTCAGTACAAATTTCAAACCATTGGATTAATCCCAATTATAAATTATTGCGTGACTTTAACGTGTATTTTCCAAAAGTTACTCAACACTCAAAGAAAGCTACCGAATTTTCTCTGTTGTTATTTTTGAAATACTTGAATTTAATCCGTTTAAACATTGTGGCAATCATATCTAATTTGCCTGTATCCAAATGTCCTCTCAATAGTTCACAAAAGAAGAATGATTCGATTATCGAAAGCTTAGTGTCTTTAAGGTCCAAGGAATTGACTATCAAAGAAGAAGAAAAAGCGCAGGCAGAATTAAAGAATCTGAAAATCAATGGTAATGATAATTCTAATTTCTTAAATGATACTTTACATGATATGACTAATGATTACGCGGAATCTTCTGCTGAGTTTTCAGTTCTTAGCTCTTCAAGCGACCTATCGTTTGCCTCTCAATCTTATTTGAATTCTTCAAACTTGTCATCAATTCAAGCCAGTATTTTGCAAAAGATAGCCAAAGATACCTTATCTCAACTTGATACTATACAAAACGGCAATAATAGTGGTGCCAACTTTATTATATTATCTTCTTCAATTCGTATTAATTTGATTTTTGAGAACAAAGCTTTGCTTCTCGAAATTCTTGCAATGTTGTATTTTATCGAAACTGTGGACTGGGACTTCATGTTTAAAAATTTGCTTTTAAAAAACTTGCTTATAAACTATTCTCAAAATACAAACTATGTTTCTCTTGTTGATGCTAGCTCTTCTAACGAGTTGGACAATCTTTCAATTTCAATTTCTCAGTATTCTAGTGCCAATGATAGTGAGGATTCAGCGAATGAGTTTATAGATAACAATGAATTAATTAACCCATATTTGTCTTTTAATATCTTTGGGTTATTGGCTTTGCTTTCAATGGAATCAGCTATTAACAAAAGTATCCCTACCACCACTCTTAATCCAAACGCTAAAGAAAAAAAAACTAACGAGGTAAATGACGCCAATTTGCCTGCAATAATCAACAAAAAGATTTCATTTTTGATATTCAACAACCCAAACATAAGATTCAATTCGTCATCGTTGAGTAGATCTTTAAAATGTATTGCTCTTTCTTATAAACATTTGTCACAAGACAATATCGTGGGATTGATATATTCTTTTATCAACATGTTGACTGTGGATAATGGAAGTGATGAAAGTGATCTGGAAACTTTACAATATGAGAAGAATAGAAAAGTAAATGGTTCAATGAAATTGACAGAAAAAATGGACAACTTTTTTAGTCGTGGAGGGTCTGGTATTTCTCGAAGTATTGCAGGAACTTTGAGAGCTCCTAGATTAACAAAAACAGATATCAACAATTTGAAAAATGCCACTATTGTTAATGCCGGGTCTCAACAAGGAAGACTCACATCGGTGTCTTCTGCGCCAATGATGGACAGAACTATATCAAATACACATGAAAATAGAGATGATCATTCGATTAAAAAAAAACCTGTTGCTTTGGCAAACGGTGACTTAATGGTTTCCCAAGTAAAGAATATCTTTGCTAATAGTATCAAATCCATCATTGAATTGAGTAATAATTATAATCAAGAAGATATTACAATGTTAGTATTGACAGTCCTTGTTCAAAAATTCAAACCAAATACAACCCAAAATGATTCCTCATCACGTAATGCTACTACTGCTGGATCATCAGATTCAAAAAAAATCAGCGTTTTATTGAATTATTTAATCGTGAAGAACTTATATAAATTGATTAAAAGTTTACATGATGACTCCAAAAATGTTCAATTATTAATTAAAACATATTCTAATGTTTTAGTTTATGCTTTGGATCATCCAACTTTTGAACATCGAAAATTAGCAGACTATGCAGTAGAATCGCTTTGTCAAGTTGCTGCTATATTGAAAGAGAATTTCTATTTGATACCAAAGTCAGATTTGGAAGGGATTGCAAATAATGCACTTACAAAAGCAATTTTAGAAAATTCAAGCCATAACTCAACCAATAATAATAGGTATGTGAGCTTACCTAGTGAATTACCTGCTTCAGCTCTTAGAGAAGCAAAAAGTTATACCAACAATAAGATTTTCTCATTTTATGATAGCAACAACAGGTTAAAATATGATCTCACCAACCCTTACTTAAATAATAATTACAAGATATTCTTACATGAAATTTTGAATAACATGATATCAAAAGGGGATAACTTGAATAGTGTGGAAGATAATAGTCATCATAGATCTCATGTGGAAATTAGTAAAGTTGCCAAAAAAATTGAAGTTTATTTGAAACCGTTATCTAATCTCTTGCCTTCACCTTTTGCCAATGAAACTGGGTTGATCTTCAATAGCACCATTAACCTGAACCTGAAATCTAGCTTGAGTGCAAAATCAGCAGGGTTAAACACTATAGATGGTGTTTCAGTGAATTTGTTTAGAAATTTATGGTTTAACATGATCATTCATGGAATGAATATTGATTTACTTCCTTTACTTATTCCATCTGTTATTAACAAGTCAACTATCGATATGCCAAAACTTAACAAAAGCGTTCAAAGTTCGAGATCTGTAATTACTCAAAAATTCAACATGATTAACTGGTTGCAAATAATAGCTTACAATTCGCCTCCTTTAGCATCTAAGTTATCATGGAGTCATAATGAAAATTTACTTGAATTAAATACTGTTCTCAGAAGAGGATCATCACATTCAAATGCTAGATTCCAGAAAAGTGTGATTGATTCAATTGTTGATAATTATAATGATTCCAATAGTGCTGGAAGTGACAAAATTAATAGCAATGCTGGTGTTGTCAGTGCCGAAGGTAACTTAAACAGTAACTCAACCGGCTCGCTAAGAAATAAATTTTCTTCAACACCGAAAATCATGTTTTTGGCTGCTACCATTTTCTTGGAGTTCTTGAGAATTGAATCGGGTGACTTTCATAAAACTTTGTTATATTTTAGCGATCCTTCTGTCAAATTAAGTAATTTGGAAAAGGATATGAAGTGTATTGTCTTTGAGGTTTTAGAACGATACACTAATATAATCAATAAAAATTTTAACTCTGTCAATGAAATGGTAGCAGACTCTGCCAATCAAACTGAAAATGAGTTCAATTTAGCTATTGTCAATAGATTTTCAATCAATCAAATTTCAAACCAAGTCGGAGAAATTTTAAATTTGACTTGTGCTACAAATAGTTTTCTTCAAAGTATTGCCATAAAATGTTGTGATTCTATATTTATGAAAATCCCAAATGTTTTATCTCACCAAGAATCTTTCACTTTATTCAAATTGTTAGATTTGTTGAATTTATTGTTTTCTGGAATTGTAAATTATGAGAAACAAAAATTTAACCCCGTATTGGAGTATAACTTGCCAAATTATGGATTAAATTCAATAACCAACACTCATGATATCACATCATTTGAAAAAATTATTTTGTTGGATTCTTTGCAGTGGAGAACAGATACTTTTAAAAAATTGCAAGTGATGGCTAAAGAGTGGATTTTAAGAGCCGTTAAATTCGCAAATGAAGTCATGAAGAATTTGTTGCAATGTTACATTGTGTTAAACTCTAACATTTCCTCAATATCTAACTCTACGATGATGAATCATCAATATTCTACTATCAAGCATTATAAATCTGATAGTAGCATAAACATGGGTGTGTCTTTTGCAGTAGAGATGTGTAAGTGTATCACATCCACCGATAAAGAAATCTACAATATTGTTAGCTCTTCTGTCTTGAATATGTCTTCTGGCAGTAAAGTTGACACATTATCAGAAATGTTGGTTAATTATAACATTAGTGCTGACTTGTCGAATATGGGACCAGCAATAGACATGTATAGTGGATCACTTGATAAAATTGAGCAAAATGCCAAGGCACTAAGACAGAAAATTTATGACTTATATGATAGTTTAACCGCTGATAAAAAGAAGCCTGCTCATAATGTCTCAAGTAAAAACAATGAGATTGTGTTCATTATCGATGAAATTTCTAACTTTTTGTCATCAGTAAAAGTTTCCCGTTCGTCAATGATCTCTTCAAAAAAATCTGCACTGGACAAATATGAATCAGAATTCACCCAACACTTGATCGAAATACCATTTAAGGTTTTCAATTGCGATATTTTGAAATATTGTATTTCAAACTGGCTCATTATATCAACACACAACCCTAAATTGCAATTTTTGGTTTTCACCGAAATCTTAAGACATTTTGAACAAACAATACTTGATGGAAAAGGCTTGTTCAACAACCACAATAACAACACTACCAACTTTTTACCTGAGTATAAAGAAATGGAATATGCCCCTCTGAATAAACAAGAAACAAATCATTTCAGTTCAGTAGCCGGCGAATCTTTGAAAATACATTTATTATTGATTAGATTAATTCAATCTTTATTCCAATCAGCTTGTTACCAAAGTAATAATTTGTTGAAAGTCTTCAATCAATTCATCATAATGGTGTTGAAAAATTTTCCAAAAGTCAGCTGTCATCCATTCGCAAGATTATTGAGATTTGAAATTATCAAATTAGCCTTGAGCATTTTAATTTATAATTTGAAAATCAAGAATATCAGTATCACTGACAGAGTGTTGACCCTCACAAAGCACACTGAAAGTGAAGCCTTTCAGTCTGTATTTGAATATAATTTTTTTAATAATTTGATTTCGTTGATCTTGAATGCCTCATTGGATTGGTTCAAGTACCGCAAAATGCCACCAACTGGTGACAACTTACTAAAGATTAAGACTGATTTTGATCTTCTTATTGATGTGGCCAAAATCATATCCGCAATTAATTTGACAGGTGATAATGATTTAGTATTCAGAAAAAAATTATTACTTATATTTTTGAATGATGAAATAAACAGTATTTACTCCTGGCTCACCCCGTTAGGTGATACTAGAATTTCTTTGACAAAAGATTACGACTTTAACCATAACGCAAAGGTTGTTAGTAGTAGTGATTTTGATGAATACTTTTTGGAACATGCTTATAAATTGGATCCAGCTTATGCGGTGAACATTGTACAAAGAATGATCAATTCTGGTACTTCAGTAGGTAGCAATACCACTTTCAAATTAATCCTCAAGAACTTGTTATTCAAAGATATGTTGCCTGCAATCAATTGCCCTGCAGCTTTGAATTTCATATTAGATCAAGAATTATTTGTTAACGACAGACATTTATTGGCTGCCGATTCAAATGACAAACCAAATCCATTAAGATATTTGTTATACTGGGAAGCTTCTTCTCCAATTGATTCCATCAACTTATTCTTACCTCCATTTGGTACGAATCCATATATTTTGCAGTATGCAATGAAATCTATGACTTCTCATGATATTAACGTCACATTTTTTTACGTTCCTCAGATTGTTCAAATGTTAAGATTTGATATTGAAGGATATGTTCAAAAATTCATCTTAGAAACCGCTCAAATTTCTCAATTATTTGCTCACCAAATTATTTGGAACATGCTTGCAAATAGTTACAAAGATGATGAGGGTACTATTGAAGATGATTTGAAGCCTAAATTAGATGAAATTAGAAACTCAATGACAAAATCATTCTCTCCTGACGATTATGCTTATTATGAAAAAGAATTCTCATTCTTCAAAGAAATTACAAGTATTTCTGCAAAATTGAAACCTTACATCAAAAAGACAAAAGCAGAGAAGAAATTAAAGATTGATGAAGAAATGAGAAAAATAAAAGTTGAACCTGGTGTTTATTTACCTTCGAATCCTGATGGTATATTAGTGGATATCAACAGAACTTCAGGTAAGCCATTGCAAAGCCATGCTAAAGCCCCATTTATGGCAACATTCAAAATCAGTAAAAAAGTTCATGTTTATGATGAAAGCACAAAGGCAAATGAAATTCAAATCCAAAACATCGATGATGAAGATGATGGAAATGCTAATGATTTTGAAACCACAACAATTGAAACCTGGCAAAGTGCCATTTTTAAAGTTGGTGATGATTGTCGACAAGATGTTTTGGCGCTTCAATTAATTTCAGTGTTTAGGTCTATTTGGGCAAATAATAATTTGGATTTATATGTGTTCCCATATAGAGTCACAGCAACTGATGCTGGTTGCGGTATTATTGATGTTTTACCTAATTCTGTTTCCAGAGATATGTTGGGTCGTGAAGCTGTCAATGGGTTGTACGAATACTTTGTTACTAAATTTGGTGCTGAATATTCAACAGAGTTTCAAATTGCTAGAAACAACTTGATCAAATCATTAGCCGCCTATTCGATTATATCTTACTTATTGCAATTCAAAGATCGTCACAATGGTAACATTATGTACGATGACCAAGGTCATATCTTACATATTGATTTTGGATTCTGTTTTGACATTGTTCCTGGGGGAGTCAAATTTGAAGCCGTGCCTTTCAAATTAACCAAAGAAATGATCATGGTTATGGGTGGAAGTAACGATACCCAATCTTTCAAGAGATTTGAAGAGCTTTGTGTCCAGGGATTTTTGGCGGTTAGGCCATATATGGATGTCATCTGTAAAAGTGTTTTGCCTATGCTTGAAAGTGGATTGCCTTGTTTCAAAGGTATGACCACCATTAAAAATTTGAGAAACAGATTTGTTCCTACAAAAACCGAGAAAGAAGCTGCTGTTTATATGAGAAAATTGATCCGTAAAAGTTATGAGAGTTTCTTCACTAAAGGTTATGATGAATTTCAACGTCTTACTAATGGTATTCCATATTGAAATAATTTTTGCTACTTTGTATTCATGTTTTTTTTTTCTACGTTTTTTTATTTCTTTTTATTAGTCTAGTGTTTTTTATTGTTTTTTTTTATAATATCTTGCCATTATTGTTTTTTTTTTTTTTTTTTTATTTTTTTCATTTTCTTTTTCATCATTTTTTGTTGTTATTAACCTCGACATAAACCTTTGAATTTACATTTTGATATAATATTTAAACTTTTGTAAAAAGAAATGACATTTGAAAAAAAATCAAACAAAAGGAGAGATTAGAAGTAACAACAAAAGAAAAAACAAATGACTGAAGAGTGAAATATGGAGAAAAGACAAGAAAACTATGAAACAAGAATACTATAATATACGAAGGAAGTAAAAATAAGAGTGTCTGATGAAAATGAAATATGTTTCGACAGAGAAAGAAAAGTAAAAATAGATTGAAAAAAAAACAAAAAAAAAAACCAGCCCTTATAATTTTTGTCTTTTCTTTATTATTATTATTATTATTTTGTTAAGTTTTTACATTTTGTTTATTAATCTACTTTTTTTTTTTTTTTCTTTTTTTTTGTTCTTTGAATGCTATTTCACAATCTTCAAAGATGATAATGGAAGTGAGTAACCGAAGTAAGAAATGCGCCCAATGCCAATCGTAGTGAAGCCACAGAAGCGCGTATAAAATGGATTTGAAACGATCAGGGTGGGGATAAGGTGTGAAGATTTAAAGGACAATGAACATCCAAAAAGTTAACAACGCTACTCTAAATGAAGATCCGAATATTTGGCAATTTTTTCCTCAATGAGTTCTAGTTGTTAATGGAATTGCTTTTCTTTGAATATTAGTATTGCTGTTACTTACTGGCGTTAAAGGAGCGCTACTTTTCCCACTGGGAGTTCCACTGTAGGTGTTTTCTTTATCTTCTTCGTAAAAAAAGAAATCAGATGAGCTAACATTTCTCTCAGTATAGGCAATTGTGTTGTTATTTGACGAATTCGAATTATTGTTATTACTATTGCTATTGCTACTAGTACCGTGATTATTATGAAGCGGCAGCAGCAGCAACTGTTGTTGTGGTTCGAATGTCGGAGCCTCTAATTTTATTCGATCACTTTCAAAATCTTCAGCAGCTTTAGCAGCAATTGCAAAAGCATTTTCAACAGTTTCTTCCAACTTTTCATTTAAAGCAGCATTTTCAGAAACTTTCTTTGGTCTACCCCTTTTCTTCTTCGGTTTATTAATATTAGCTTGAGTCTCGATTCCACCAACACAAATGTTTCTTTCTTTATGACGACGTAAAGCATCTACTCTTGTAAACCCTTTTCCACAAAGACATGAAAATTTGCTATTCTCATGAATTTTTTCATGACGATGCAAATCGTGTTGGCGAACAAAGCTCTTCGAACATCCGTCGAAAGAACATGCATAGGGTCTATCACAAAGATGCGTTTGAATATGTGATCTAATATTATATCTTCTTTGAAATAATTTACCACAAGTTTTATAATTGCAAATATATTTCTTATTTGCATCTGGGCCTATTATGAATTGATCAATATAGCCCGGAGGTAAAGTTGATACTTTATCAGCGCCTTTTCTTTTTGGTCTTTGTTGTTGGCAAGTATTAGTATATGCTGGTATATTTCCTGTAAGATGTGATTTATTGTTAGACACCGTCATTACTTCTTCCCACGATAGCTGTTCGTTGGAGCTGTTATTATTGCCATAAACAATATTGTTATTCACATTTAATTTTATTGGTGAGCTGTGAAAAGGCGGCGTTGTTGGGCGCAAGCTATTCAACTCTTCAATTTCTTCTGGAGAAGAAGGATAAGAGTCTGATGTGTTTGGCTGAAATTCAGAATTGTTTGAAGAAGGGGTCATCAAAACATTTGAGTATGAGTTAGCACTATTATTGATAGATGCTGGATTAATCGCCGAAGGAAGTTGCGTCTGCTTTTGTAGCTGAAGAAGTGGGTTTGAAACTGGGAAATTCAAATTATTGGCATTGACTTGGGTTTTGATAGGTGAAGGATTTGCAGTTCCCAGCGGGGTTGGAAAGCATGTTTGTCCATTTGCATCAAATAAATCAGCTGAATTTGGTTGACGGTTTTGTAGAGCAGATGGGTCTATTAAAGTATCCAAATTCTCTTTGTAGCCTCTATCTGAAGGATGCGTAAGAACAGGCTTGGTGAAACGGTCACCATTTTGTGATTTCAAGCGAGATTGGATGTTACTTTGTTGCTGATGCAGATGCTGAGAGTCAGGATACATCATTCTTTTTGGAACTCTTGACGATTGGCCAAGCTTCTTGTGAGAACTAAATTCAGCTGGATCTGGTGGAAATTTGTATTGTGTTGGCTTATTGCTAGTGATTATATAATCTTTGGACAAAGTTATCGCTTTTGGATCAATGATTTTGTTTAATCTTCGTATATTTTTTGGCTTTGAAGGAGATGAGGTTGCAGATGAAGGACCAGAAGCTGCTGGGAAATTCATTACATCCTTTAAATCGAATGACATTGGGTTGATACCCGGGATTGAAAGCTCTCTTCCATGAAAACCAAAAATGGCTGCACCACTCGGTTTCTTTGCATGGCCTTTTTTAGAGCTTGGCTGTACTTGATTCATAATATTATTACTGTTTTCAAGTTCGAAAGCAGCTGCTTGTGGCAAATCCAAGTCTTGCAATGATAATAATGCATCATTGAGGTTGCTCTCTATTTGATCGTCACCATAATTGAAGTTTGATTGCTCTTTGTAGCCATTGTCTGGGAAGATAAAGTTGTTAGAGTCGTAAACAAGTTGCAGCGAGAAAATATCAAGATTGTTATTATTATTATCGTCAATGTTGTTTGCTTGGTTCAGATTTTTGGTGTCAAATAAGTTATTGTAAAAATTTTGATCATCGAGGTTGAAATTTAATATTGCTGAATAGCTTTGAGTATGAGAAGCTTCCATGACGAGATATTGAAATTTAACTTCCTCGTCAATATACTAAATATTGAGCTTGATGGTAACTGTAGACTATTAAATGCTTTTATGATTTGAATCAAGAGAATAATAATATTGTTATCTATGTAAGAGCCAAGCGAAAAATGGGGAAATCAATCTAAAGGAAAAAGAAAAAGAAGGGCAGAAAAAAAAAAAAATCAAACAGAGAAAAGGAACGAAAAGCGAGATTAATATATATATTGTAACAGATTTTGATATTTCAAAAAGCTAAATTTAAAGAGGTGATGCTGTAATATTATGCAGATACCTAGTAATCGATGTCATATTTAATCTGTTTTAAGAAATAAGTAAACAACTAAATCAGCACCGACCCACGGACCTGGGGCCTGCAGTGAAAAAAGTTGTTTACTTCCTTCCCGATTCGGCAAGAGCGAACCCAATTTATAGAAAAATTAGACGAAATCTGGGTTTGACACAAAAAAAGCATCTTGAAATTTTGAAATTGCCTAAATCAAAAAAAAAAAAAAAAAAATTAATCCAAATTCATGTAAAAAAAAATTAATGATACTACGCGACGCGTATGCTAAGATGAAGGATTTTAGATAGGTCCCACAAGCACATGAAACTCACGTGCGAACCATAAATTGATAAACTTTGATTTAATGTATGATAATAAAAGGTAACGAATTCAATACGAATTACGATTTATTAATTTTCTTGATTGTAATAATACATAAATTTTATTCATGAACAACTCAAGTCCAACTATGAAATTGAAAAAAAAAAGAAAAAAATACAGTTCAAAATGAGAAAAGGAAATAAAAGGCTGAAAAAAAAAAAATAATCATCTAAACATCGCAAAATTAAAAAAGATTAGGAGTAAGTTTCGATTAAGGTATCACGTAAGTTGTTATTGATAGCGTCTGGTTGGTTTTCTTGTAATTTGAAGATACTTTCAAGGACACTCAATTCTGGGGCAGTGGTATCCAAACCAGCAACAGCTAACCAGTCATTAACTACTATACCAGCACCGACAACAGAACTACCTCTGTTAACGGTACCTGCTACTATTGGGACTTGCAACAAACTTGATAATTCTTCTTGATCTTGAATAGAGGTTTGTGGGTGTACTAAACCACCTTGGTTGGATAAAGCACAGTATGATCCGACTAAAACGTTACCAGCAATGGTTTGTCTGAAAACTTCAACACCTAAAGTGTCTGCAATTATTTCTTCAGTTTCTCTTTCAATATCTGGATGCACTAATGCAACATAATCATTACAACAAATAACGTTACCTAAAGCAGATAAAGTTTCTTCTACTCTTTTAATTTGTACACTGTCTGGTAATGAGTTTCTAAGATGCATAAGTTCTTGATCAGTGGTTTGTGTTGGTACTAATAAACCTCTTCTGTTACCGGCAGTCATTCTACCAATAATTCTGTTACCAGCAATGGTTGTGTGAGCCATAGGAATAACATCACCAAGCTCTGCTTCAAAAGCAGAGTAAAAATTTTCGGAACCTCCAACGGCGATCAAACAATAAGAGTTTGTTAATTTGGAGAAAACACCTATTTCGTTAGAATTTTCAAATTGAGTTCTGGTGGCCATGATGAAGTTCTTTTGGATATGCGATGAGTATTTTTCTCAATATATATAGTAAAATAGAATAAAGTAAGATAAAATTAATAGATAGTTGAACAAAATAAAATGAAGAATCAAATTTGTCTATTGCTTGTTGAAATATCTTAGATGAAGTGTCTATGTCTGAACAAATATACTCTTTTTGAGCTTTACTAATAACGTTATCAAAATAGATTTTTAGTTTCTTTCAAAATTTTTTCGCAAAAAAATTTTTTTTTTTTTTTTTTTTTTCCTCTTCGCAAGCTTGAGACGAATGCCTAATAATGCATAAACATGCATATTTTTCAACAAGAATTGCAATTTTTTTCAGCCTCAATTAATCATCTTATTACGAATCTCTCTTTTCGAAGCATTTTTATTAATTACTATAAAATGTATAATATACAGTTGTTGATTTTCACAGCACATACTATTTCAGGTTAAGAAGCTTTGTGTGTTCTTCAAATAATTCCTCATGAATTTTCCTGAGTTGTGCATATGCATCAGTAACTTTGTCAAGCTTCGATTGTAAATCTGAAGCAGAATTGTCGCTAATATCTTTAAAATTTTTGAACTCTTTAAAGTTTTGTTCCTGCTTAGATACTTCAGATAAATATTCATCGAAATCTTGATTTAATTTGTGATTATTACTCAAGAGTGAGTAATGATGATCATTTTCTGGGATTTGCATTGAGAGTTCATGGTTGTTCATGTCGATTGAATCGGCCAATGTTCTCTTAAGCTGAGGAACTTTTCTATATGTATTGTTCAATTTCTTTTGAGCCAAAAGATTTCCACTACTTTCTTTAACAGTAGAGATGAAAAATTTCAAATATGCAACGGATCCATTCACTTGTTTTAAGGATTTCAAAGTCTGTTTTGTTACAATATCCGAAACTAAAACCTTTCCAGATGAGTCACCAGATGTTAGTAATGTTCCATCAAATGAGGTGTCCAATGCTGTTATGCTAAGGTTGCTAGGAACACCTTCCTGCTGTTGATGTGCAATAAAAGATGATTCGAGATCAGGGTCATCTTCAACAGTGTAGATTTTGTTTGTTGTTCTCTCAGCAATATTGAAAAGTCTCTTATTGCCGTCTATTTGGTACAACTTGAGTTGTCTAATTGTTCCATTGTTCAACCCAAAATAAACAGTTCTGAAAGCAGGGTCGATTGCAAGAGATGTTATTGGGTACAACAGAATGATAGTTAATTGGATCTTGAGAGTATTCAAGTCATAAATACGACATGATGAGTCTTCAGATACTGTAACTAATTTCAAGTCACTATGTGCAGCAGATGTAATTTTGAAATCTGTAATAGGTAAAGTGTGATCTGTAAAAGTTTTCAAAGGTTTAATATTAGATCTACCTTTACTGGCGAAACCGTGTTCAATAATATCTAATGTTCTAAATACCACAACTCTAGAATCATCTGAACTAGTGACCAAAAAATTGTTATTGTTTGAAAACTCGATCTTATTAATTTTTTGATAGTGTACGGATTTGTTGAAAAGCAAGTTTCCAGAATTGAGCTCCCAGATGTACAATTTTCCTGTTATACTGCCCCCAACCAAAAGCCAAGGTAACTGAAGGTTATCATTCGATTCTTCTATGTATTCATCAATTCTACCATTTATCGTTTTTTCATTATGTTTAGTTAAAGTCAACGCTGTTAACTGTTCAGGAACCGGAATTTTTTGGATAGGGGTTTCCTTACCATGAACATAAACGTGAATCAAAGCTTTGTTTTTCACGGCTACGAATAGTTTATTATTTTCATTGTTCATGAATCCGGTAGAAACGACCCCATTTGGATGAGCATTGGCAAATTTGTAAGCGTACGAAAACAGATTAGAATGTACAGAGGCACTGTATCCGATGGAATTTTCTCCAAGTTTGTCGTCCTGATGACCTTGCCCAATATAAGTAATTATTTCCTCCATTTTGCCTGTAATTAATACACCCTCAGAATACAAAGTTCGCCCAGGATGTGCCTAAATAAAAATTGAAGAAAAATTTCTATAAAAAAAAAAAAAAAAAAAAAAAAAATTCAGCTCATCTTTTGGTTTGTAACACTGCCCTCAAGATCTCATCAATCTCAAAAAAGAAAAACAGAGGGATCTTAAATGAATTCGATAACTGATTGCAAACCAAAACTGAAAAATAAAAATAAAAAGTAAAAATTATAATACTAATAAAAGAAAGATGCCACTCCATATTCTTGCCAGTGTATTTGAAGAAGGTCCAGACAAAGTAATTCCTGGCTGGGATTATGTCAAATTATATGCTCCTATTATAGCTAGTGTAGTTTCGTTGAAGTACTATTTTGCCGGCGCTAAAAACACCTGGGATGCAAATTTCCATGGCAGAGTATACATTGTCACGGGAGGGACATCTGGTTTAGGCGCAAGTGTTGTTGATGAATTAGCTTCAAAAGGAGCTCAGATTGTATTATTGGTGAGAAATATACATGATGAATGGACCATTGACTACATTGAAGGTTTGAGAGAAAAACATGACAATTTTTTGATCCATGCTGAAGAGTGTGATCTAAATTCTTTATATTCAATTAGAAAGTTCGCCACTAGCTGGCTTGATTCTCGTTCCCCGAGAAGGCTTGATGGTGTCGTTTTATGTGCCGGTGAAACTTTACCTATGGGTAAACCTAGACAGGTTTCAGTGGATGGTATTGAAAAGCAAATGGCAATAAATTATTTGGCAAACTTTCATTTATTGAATTTATTAGCACCAGCTGTGAGATCTCAACCATCTGATCGCAAAGTGAAAATATTAGTCACAACATGTCTTTCTCAGGTATTTGGACAAATTGATACGAATGATTTATTGTGGGAAAGTAGAAAGTACCCATTAAATTCGCCATGGAAAGTATTTGGTACGTCCAAATTAATGTTGAGTTGCGCGGCAAAAGAATATCAGAGAAGACTAGACAATTATGTGAGAAGCGATAAGACTGCCATGAATGTTAAAGTGAATATCGTGAACCCAGGAATGATGAGATCGCCTTCAACAAAGAGATTTCTTTCATTAGGATCTTTGTTGGGTTTATTGTTCTACGTCTTGATGTATCCATTACTATGGGTTTTTCTCAAGTCAACTTATCAAGGTTCTCAATCTATGTTTTTCGCTTTGATGAACCCAAATTTGGAGTCTCTCAAAGGTGGCAATTTTATTCAAGAATGTACAGTCGTTCAAAAGAAAGCTAGAAAAGAATTGAATGATGAAGATCTTCAAAAGAAGCTTTATGATGAAACTGAAAAGTTGATTGAAAAAATAGAAAAAGATTCGGTGAAAAAACAAAAACAGCAAGACAATTTGACAAACAAGAAAACAAAATCAAGCAAGAAAAAAAATAATAAAAATAATAAAACTGGTAGTAATAAAAGCAGTGATAACAAATCTGATAAGAAAAAAGAACAAAAAGCAGATGAACAAAAATCAGATGGACCTAGAGTATCACTTTTTTCAAGAAATGACGACAAGTTAACAGAGGAATTGTTAAAGTTGGATAGGAATCCTCCTCTTATGGGCGACTTTGCAAAACAGACACCCTTGAAAAAAGACAACAAATATCTTAGAGATCTTGATGCTAAATATGAAGCAAAAATTGCAGCCACTAGAGTAGCCAAACAGTAATTTTCTCTTTTTTTTTCATTTTTTTTTGTTGCACTGCTATTGCTCTCTTGCTGGGAAACAATTTAAGTTAATCCATGATTAAGGCTACTGAAAATCAAAATTATTTTTAACTGGCTTTAAAGCTCTTGATTTTAAACTTTGAGAATTATCTCACGCACTTTGTATCATAGTATAACTTCACCAATTGTAAATCAACTATGTTAATATTTATTTGAAATTTGATTTCGTAGTAAGAGTCTCCTTACAACATTAAATTCAAAAATTTTTTGATCTATCCAAACACAACTAAAAAGTGAAATAAACAAGGGAAAAAAAATGAAAAAAAAAACAAAAAAACAAAAAAAACAAAAAAACAAGAGGTACCTAGTATACAAAAACTAAACTGTAATCCAGCTTCAAATTTTTTGCCAGAAAACTTAAAAAAATAATATATAAATTAAAAATCCGATGAATAAACAAAAACAGAAGAACAAACCAAGAACAAAAGAAAAAAGTGAAAAAAAAGTGAAATAGTAAAACGAAAAAAAATACTTTCAGAAAGTTAAGCCATTTGAGAGTTGATCTGATTAAATAAATCATCAACATCAATATAAAAATCTTTGTTTAATAAGTCCAACGGGTTGTAATATTGGTTCAGGTCTTTTTTGGCCATAACCCCGTTACTTACATGATTTGGAGCAGGAGGTATTGAATAGCCCCCGAATGAAGGTCTTGAGCTAATGGAATCTTCATGGCTTTGCTGGTTCATCAAATTTGAATCAGTTCCATTTCTTAGCTTTTGCAGGTGTCCTATAAATGACTTATTATTACTTGCAAGTGTTGGGGACATAGAAGCTAAAACAGAAGAAGTATCAATATCATAATTTTGATAATCAAATGCTAATGCAGCACTGCCTGATGGTAAATTTTGTATATTTTTTGTACCAGTATAATAACGACGGCTTTCAGTAGAAAACCCAGGGTTAATCAGATTACTTTTAATGGACAGTAGCGGATCAGAGCAGCTTGGTGATGGGATTTGAGTTTGAGAAGAGCTTGTGATAGAAATCGAGCTCCCGTTTGACGGATTTGGGAAACGATATGGGTTAGAAATAACATTATTATGTTGCTGTTTCTCTTTGCGAGCTGGGATCCTGCCATCATTTCCACGCAATGGACCATTAACATTATAAGTCAAAGATGGTAAAAGTTTGTTTAAAGCAACTTGTTTATTCATCCCTGAAAAATTGAAATTGATGTTTTGAGGTTTGTGATTTTCCTGGTCTTCATTGAAAGTTTTCACCAAATTTCTTTCCTTCAAATATATGTAAAAGTGAATAGCAATTTTATATGGAACGTAAAAAACATAGTAGTTTTTTAAGCTTGTTTGTACATTTCTGAAAAAAAATTCAAATGTTAGATTTGATAGCTCTAGTTTCCTATTATGGAAATTATAAGATGTAAAATCTTTATTCACAAAATTCATGAAACATTCATATTGATGTGAAAGTGTAGTGCTTCTTTGAATTAATGGATATTGATTGTCAGTAAAACAAAGTCTATTGAAAAATTCCTCATTAAGTTGACCTATCTGAGTGTCGTTTATCCACTCATCATTTGAATTGGCCCGGATATTTCTGACAGTGTCTTTATTGTTATTAAAGTAGCAATAAAAATCATTGTGAAAATCTTTAGATCCAACAAATTTATCTGCTGAAATACTATCTTTTGGTCCATTAAAAGAAAATAGAACACTAGAAAATACAAATGTTGAGGTTCTGTTGACAACTTTTTTTATATGTTCAAATAAAAAGATTTCAAACACTTTGTCTTTTGCCTTAATTTCCAAGAATTTTTTCGAAGTTTTTAAATTAAAAATCACAAAATTAGTAGTTTGATTAGCGTAAAAGTTCACGAACTTCAAAATATTTGGATCTTCAAGCTGTGTATTATCGAATGTCTGAAGAATCATGAATATTAAATTGTATAATGTGAAGATAATGTCAATAATAGAAATCTGAATTTTAATCTTTTTGATAAATTTCATGAATTTGTGACCATTTTTTGGCAATTGATTATCTTGTACAATAGGATTAGCCATACTTTCGAATAGAGGTTGAAAAAAATTACCGTTGCAATAAAATTTTATAAGATTCTGAAGATATAGTTCCAACTTAAATATAGTCATGTTTTCACCACATAAATTATTCAATTGATAGTTTAGGTTTCTAAAAATTGGAACAATGTAGTCGAACCATACTTCATCAACATCTCCATCTTCATTTGCTTTTTGGTTCAAAACCTCAAATTGTCGGTTAATTTCAAATTCACAAATTTCTTCAGTATATCTATCGAACACATGTTTGGCAGAAGTGTCAGAAAAGCTCATATCATCGATACAAAGTGGATACCCTAATTCAAAAGATTGCTTCCAATCAACAAGCATGATATACTTCCAAATATTTCTCAACATCTTTCGGTAATCGTCTGAAAAATCTTGGTAATACTTTTCAATATCACGATGCAACCCACACATTACTGCCATATTAGCAATCATTGAAAGCAATAATTTACCATCAGAGCCATCACCGCCTTCTCCTTCATTCATATGATACATGTAGTTGACTTTCAAAAATAAAAGTGCCTGAACCGAGCTCACCAATGGTCGTTTCATGAATTTGATAACCGATAGAATCTTCACAGTAAAGAACACTAGCACTGACTCAAAGCTTTTTGGGTCATTGTTTTGAAGCTTGGGATTAATTGAATCAAATGGTGCTCCCGAAAATAATATAGACATTTTTAGTAACCCAAGTATCAAAGCGATTCTCGATAGGTCTCGAGGTCTGTGTACAATCTCGAATTTGAAATCATTTTTATTCGGGTCATTAGATAATTTCTTTTCCTCATCGGTTTTTGGTTTGAAAACTTCATAGAAAATTTCATTGATATAAGATCTGGAAACAAATGGATACAATTTATCCAAAAGTTTTTCAAAGAATAAGTTTATATGAAGAGCTAATGTGTTATAATTTGGCAAGAAGTTTATTAAATGGATTAAAAATTCTTCTTCATTTCCGATACCTGATGAATTATTGTATATCTTCAAGGCTTGAACCTCATCTGAAAGGTCTCCTGCAAGCTTATCAGAATGAAAAGGCATATCCATATTGAATGGGAATAATATTGAGAACTCCAAATTTCTCTTTTCGTTTTTGAATTTTTTACGATCTGCTGTTGTTAATTTTGAAATAAATTGATAAATTTGTGAGAACTTGGTGTTAAAATTTACAGCAGTTCTAAAACATGTTGGTCCAAAATAAATTGTTCTATTTGGCTTATGCCTGGCTGAGCTGATAGATCCCACATTTATTTTTTTGAAAAGAGCATTTTTTGATCTCATTTTAAATTCTTTATCTATCAACAAAGCACTACCTGAAATGAGCTTGTTTTCGTGAGGAGATGTTAATGTTAATTTTTCATTCAAAGTTGTGTTCACAATTTTCAATATCGAATTTTCCCTGTTTAGTAAATCAATTTTATGATTGAAGTATTCAATTCCGATATTATCTGCACTGGTTAAACTTTTGGCAAAATCATCCAATAGTAACTTCTTTTCATGAATAGATTCTAATTCTTTCATCAATTGATTAAATGCACTGTCATTCATTGGTCTGCCTTGCATGACGCCAATATCCATGATAAATTCTTTTGACTTGTCCAGGTTTGATGTAGATGTAGAGAGGCTTTCATCTTCATTTTCAATTTTACTAAAATCTTCGGATTTTTGAAGGTTTAACTTAGATCTTTTAGCCCGAGGAAATGTACTTTTATCAGGTTTATGTAGTGCTGCCGCTGCTGATTTTTCGGGAGTATCATTATAGATACATTGATCAATCGGATAATTTCTAGCTTTACAAGAAGAACAGATCGGTTTTGCTCGGTTACATTTTATTTTCTTTCTTCGGCAACTGGTGCATGATATGATTATTCTATTTCTTTTCCTCACTTTTTCAGTTTTGTCTAATTCGCGATTTGTTTTTGAATTTTTCCCATTTGATGTAGATGTTGTAAAGTCCTCAGGCGATGAGCCGTTGGTGTCGGTAGAGCTCATTTTGGATTCGCAGAGAGTAATATTTTTGATCGTGTCACTAATGACATTAATCAATTCGAATGTGAACTTCGAAAATTGACTATAATTATAAATTGGTGATTTTTTAAATTTGACAAATTAAACGTTTTTATCTTGAGAGCTTACCGCAAGTTCTTGTAGTTTTTGATTTTTTTTTGTTCTTTTTTTTTTTTGTTCTTTTTTTTTTCGTTTCTTTTTTTTTTTTTTTTTTTTTTTTTTTTTTTTTTTTTTTTTTTCCCCCCCCCCCCCCCCCCCCCCCCCCCCCCCCCCCTTGTATTCTGAGCATCCACCGATTTATTCCGTGTGGACCTTTGCTTTCTCCCGGGGGGAAGACATAAATGGAAATCAATATAAATATCATTGCTGAAGTTGAATTTAAACAACACCTTTCTTTTGATATAACTTAATTTTTATTTTATTTTGTACTTTTTTTTTTTTTTTTTTTTCTAAGATTTCTTTTATTTCTTTCTTATAAAAAATCAAACAAAACAAACTTAAAAGTTTTTAAATCTATTAATTTTATTTCTTACAAATTTCATCAATAAAATTCATCAAAATGTGTCAAGGATCAGTGTGTTATTATTGCAGTATGTCAATTTTTTTTTTTTTTTACTTTATTTATCATTTATATTTCATTTTTATATTCAATATATTCTAACAGAATACAATTAGACAAAAAAAGTTGGGCATCATGCGGTAATCCAACACAAGAACATGTTAAATGTGCAATGGGTGAAACCCCAAAAAACTTGTGGTGTGATTGTGAAAACGTTTTTGAAGAAAATTCCCAATTTCCTCCAATTGCCGGTACTGGTCATAGAAGAAGCTCTTCTATCACTTCTGAGGCTGAAATTGCTTATTTGAGAAAATTGGGTGAAGAAGCTGGTTTATCTAACCCTCATCCACACGATTTGTCAAATGAACATTTATTATAACTGTTGAAAATCTTATATTATTATTCAGTCAAAAACTCCCTCTTGGTTAATCAACCAACTTAAAGACTGGAATATCTTTAATTATTACCCCTGGGAAAAAAACAAAAACAAAAAACAATACTTTTTTTTATTTTAGATTCAAAACATATTTGTTTTCCCATATTGGACTTCTTTTCGTTTTATATTTCTTATTATTTTGGGCATTAGGATGTATATACTATATATATATATATATATATTCAATTTTATTTTATATATCCTACTAAGGCATTACTTTATTATCATTATTTTTTTAATTTAGAAACTGGAGTAGATTTAAAAAAAAATTTCATGAAATTTCTCAGTTGTCATAAGTTTCATACCCATTTTATTTTCATTATTCAAAATTTCACTTTTAATTGATAATAGAGAATAATTTTCCAGTTTCTATGAACTGACAAAAAAAAAAAACAACAAAAAAACTAGCGCTGCTTTTCCTTGATTAAAAAACAAAAAACAAAAAACAAAAAACAAAAAACAAAAAACAAAAAAACAAATAAAACAGCAGCAGCAGCAGTCTATGGGAAAAAAAATCTTACGGAGGTGGGGTTGCGGATTATCAGACATGAAATGAGGAGATTCCCAATTTTTGTTCATAAAACTGCCACAACAAACATTAAAAATACACAAGAAAAAAAACTAAAAAACTCTTGAATTGTTTTGGTATTGAATTTTTATATACAATAAACTGTATCTAGACTATTTCAGTTCAAATTGAATCTTATTTTTCCAACAGAGAAAGGAAAAAAAAAGGCAGATAAATGGACTAATCCTTTGCATTAGATTAGCAAAATATGACGTGAGAATTATAACTGATTATTTTCAAAAAACTAATTTTATGAGAACTCTAATCTAAGAAACGCTTATGTATTGACAAGAGTTGACTTTTGAAGAACTAAAAAGAATTGAAAAACATATAGGTAGATAGATCATGAAAATATCAGCTTTAGATATAATACAAAGAAATAAGAAATCCCAACTAAGATAACAAAAAAAAAAAAAAAAAAAAATGAAATGAAACAAAAATATATGAACGAAATAAATAAGTAATAATAATAATAATAATAATAATAATAAAAAAGCATTGATATCATTTACAGTTTTTCACCATTCACTAACCCATTCACTATTGTACCATAACTGTTGCATGTCGTGATATCTTTTTCCACAACTGTAACCAGTTTTAAAAGTGACCTCACCCTCAGGGTTACAATCACATTTTTTCTGTTCTCTGAATGTGGTGTCTCTAGGACAAGCCAAATTAGTTGTATGGCGATAGCCAAATTGATCACTAAATGAGTGAATTTGATTTTTCTTCAAAAATAAAGCGGCAGCGATTGTGTGAACCGGTGCGTCCCCCCATCTTTCGTACCAAAATCCTTCAGATTTATCCAAATATTCAAAAAATTTGTTGTAAAGTTCACTTCTAAAAAGTCTTAAATCCACAATTTCAAAATTGGTCCAAAAATGACAATTATTAAAAGTCTCCCCATCATTTTCACTTATCAAATATAAAGCATTATCAAGTTTATCTTCACTTGTGCCAAGTAATTTTCCAGTCAATCCTTCTTCTTGAATAAAATCCTGGGTAGTTTTCCAAAGAGTTGGAATTGTGTCAGCAATTTCATATGGCATTATTATTGTTCCATATACTTTCCCATTATCTTGCATATATCTAAATGGGTCAAAATCAATCTCACAAAAAAATTCAACTTCAGGCTCAACTCTCCAATACCAATCATATTCTTCCAACAATTCATGTTTATAAAAAAAACCAGATTCAAATCGACACATGCTTCTATAAGAATCTGAATCTCCATATGGTATATTTTTTGATTTCATTCTAGATTTGGATAAGCTATATTTTTTATCATCAATATTCAGAGGCATTTTCCACATCTCAGCAGGAATTTTACCAAATTTAACCTCACCAGATACATGATTACTTACTGCTCGTTTAAATTCTTGTGTAAATTCTTCATCATTTAAAAAAATCCAATCATAGTTATATCTTTTATTGAATTTGGATTGAACCGATTTGATTGATGCAATTAAGCCTTCAAGATCAGAATTTCTAGCTAAAGTCACAAACGCTGCATTAAGTTTTTCATTCTTACCATTTGATGGTAGTGATGTTGAATCAGTGGTTCCAACTTCTTCAAAATTACTAACAATAAGATCGGTAGATGTACTAACGGCCCCTGTTGAGGTTATGGAATCAGTGGTAGCAATGGTGCTTGAAATAACAATATCTGACAGTAGTTCCTGATTAGATTCTTCTATGTTGTCAATGCCTGTTATCTTGGTAGCCAATGAATCTGTATGTTGCTTGAATTTGTCAATGTTAGAAGTCAAAAATTCTGGTTTATCATTATTAAGAAGTATGATCAGTAATATTGTGGACAATAAGGTGACTGATGCAAGACAAAAAATGACTGCCTTTCTGCTAGCTAAAAATACCATAAGTTCTTGATTCGATATGAAAAAAACCAAAAAAAAACCAAAAAAAAAAAATAATAATAATAATAATAATAATAATAAAAGAGTTGGTATCAAATTGTGTGTTGTTTTATTCAAGAAAATTATTTGAAGAAATGATAACAATTAAAATTTTCTAAAAGAGAAACAAATGAAAAAAAAAAAAAAAAACAAAAAAAAAATGAAGAAACAAGTTGGTTAATAATGTATATTTAGAGTAATATCGTGGCTTGGAATCATGAAAAAAAAAAAAAAAAAAAAAAAGCCTCTATCGGGGGTGTAAGCCTCAAAGAAATACTATTATTAGAAGCGATGGAAGCTAGCGACTTGTATAGGCAGAATATATAGCCATATCAATAATGTAGAAAGAATAAATAAAATAGCAAGAAAAATTTACTAGTAAATATAAATACATACAATTGATTATATATATTGTTTTGAAAAAAAAATAAAGAACAAAAAAAAATAAAATAAAATTATTTTTCTTGTTACGCCAAGAAGGTAATGCCCATCAAAAAAAAAGTCAAAATCATTTAGGGGGTGAGCGTCAGAAAATTAATATGTTTGATTATATAATTTCTGAGTAACATCATCAAACCAGGAAAAAAAGAACATTCTACATAGAAAAAAAATAAAATTTAAAAAAAAAAATAAAATAAAAAAATAAAAAAATGTAAATTGTATTAAATCTTTCAAATGTTTTGAAAAGCCATGGGGTTAGAAAATAATTTTAGTGATAGTGACTCATTTGATGATGATGATGAAGAAGAACTTTTTGCATTAACGGCTAAGCCTACAAATACTCAATTCCATCAAAGATTTGATGATAATACAAATCCAAAATCTCGTCACCACAAAAGAGGTCTTGGTCCAATTGTCAAAATATCAGCTACAAATACAGAGAAAGATGCTAGCGGTTCATTTGTAAGTAACAATTCTTTAGAATCAAACTTATCCCCCGCTTTAAATAGAAAGACTGATGTAGCTGATCTAAACAGCAAATATCTTCAAGCGGTGGGTGAAATTGCAATTCTTCGATCAAGGTTACAAGAAGTTGAACAAATGAAAACTCAACAAATGAAAAGTGCCATCAAATCTCACAATGCATATAGTAAAGAAAAAGAACAAAAGATCATTGATTTACTGAAGCAAGTGAAAAAATTAGAAGAAGAAAATCACTTCTACATTGCCGAATTAAAAAACCCATATTTGAATAATATCCCAGCACATGCCCCCGAGAATCAAAAGAAACGAAAAACCTCAACCACAAGTAATACTGATGATCTTAATGCACTTTTCAATGGCGCGAAAATTAATATAGATGCAGAATCAAAATTTTTAGACAATAATAATCCCAGCAAAATGTTCACCGTTAATGACAATACTATAAAGAAACAACAGCAACCAATCAACAAGAAAGCACCTTCTTCAAAACTATTTGTTCGTCAGCCAGATTATAAGTCATTATTTTTAGAAAGTTGTTGGAATCATTGTATTTTGGGTAGTGATCGTAAAACTTTTGATATATTGTCCAAGATTTGTGTTACTTTTAATTATGAGTTTAAAAGTTTCAAAATCCATAAATACAATACGCCATTATCTACAGCAATTGTGGATTTTTTAATGAATACCAATGATAATTTAAAATTTAATGACTTAATAGCTGAATTCATTGAAATTTTAATTGATTTTTCTTCAGTTCTTATTGAACAAAACGAAATTCTTGCAGTTCCATTTCTTTTTTCACTTTTACATCAAGCAATTTCTTTTCGAAGCGATGCTGTCTCCAAACAACTGTTGAAATCAGTCATAAAATTCGTATCAGAAATCGCATTACTGTTCCTCGTTATCCTTGAATCAACCGTGGACTACCATATGATTAATAGCAAATCGCTCCCTTCACAAGCTGAAGCACTATTGATAACTCAACATATAGAAAACACACAAACTGTTTTACTTCGTGGAATAATCACAGTATTTGCCCTTGATATTTTTGAATCCTCTTGTAAAATAGCTTCAAGTTTTGATGATCTAGAACTTGTCAAAGAAATATGGACCACTTTAGTGCCAGTAAACTTGATTAGATCTTGTCTATCTTTATCATGTCCTATTAATTGTATTGTCAGTATGATCGAGGCACTAGTAGCTTCAGTTACTGATAACTATGCTGCTAATCTATCTATTGATAAGCTTTATGATTTCACCAAAGAATTTTGTGACAAAGAATTTGTGAAATTATTGCTTGCATTATTAACAAAGGAAATCGTCTTGCGACCTCAAGTTTTCATTTATGGATTAAACAGGTGTTTAGGAAATAATTCAAAAATAAATTTACTAAACGAAATAGTTCCTGAAGTAAACTTAGTTGCCTCATTTTCAAAATCACTGCAAAATTTAATTTATACTCCTTTTCCTTTGAGTTCGGAGAGTGAGAGACAATTAGAACAAGTAAATTTACTTAATAAGAAATTGCATGAACGTCAGCATTTTCATTTGAAAATTTTGCTTGTTGATTTGTTTGAGAATTATATGACAGTAGAAAACATGGAAAATGTTTCATATATCAATAGTCCAGAAACTGTAAAATATTTGGTGGAAGAAATGAGACGTCAACAAGAATTGGTGATGAAGAATCCGAGATCTGATATGATTATGTTACGAATAAACTTGATTTCATCGATAATAATGTTGCTAAGCTCACTATTACTAGCTCCTGAAAGTAAAAGGGACTTGACTTCAACAATTGACACCGAAGTTAAACGACAAATGTTTGTAATTTTAACAAGAATTGCATTTAGTACTATATTGGCAGCGGATTCAGGGATGGAATTATTAAAGGAAGCAAGAAAAAAATACAAATATAATGGATTCTTATTCAATGAATTTTGTGAACAAAAGGCTAGAGAATCTAATGGTTTAAGAAATGTTACTGAATCAAACAAGGATCAAGTTTTCCAGGTTGAAAGTGAATTTTCTAATGGTGTTGAGTATGGTTTTAGTGATGATATTATTGGTTTAACAAGAGATATTTTAGAAGTTTTTATAACCCCAGATGAGGCGGATAGTTTTTATTATGCATTGATACCAGAGGATCCGGAATGAACTTAAATATTTTTGGATTTTAATTTATATTATAGTTATTAAATTATTTTTATTATTATTTATTTGAGAAATGTTTTTTTTTTCTTTTTTTTTTTGCTATACATGTTCTTTTGCTTTTATCTATAATGATTACGAGACTCCTAACTATATATATAATGATTAATTTTCTGACTCATGATTCTGCTTACCACATTTCATGTATGATGTTCGATTTTTTTGGAAAGATGCCTAGCGTTCACGTAATTTTGGCGTCTTGAATATTTATTTTTTTAAAAAAAAGTATGAGACGTACGCGTGCTATATAGAATAAGTAGGCAGCCGCGTACATATTAAAATTTCATTTTTTTTTTATTTTATTTTCACGCGTGTATCTCACTCATATTCATCTAATTTATAAAACCCATCGAGGCTGCTTTTTTTTTTTTTTTTTTTTTTTTTTTATTTTCAATTTTTGACTATTTTTTTTTAAAGAGTAGTTTTGATTCTTGTTTAATTACTAGAACAGTTTTCAACTTTGTCAATCCTATTTCAAAAGATACCTTAAGGACTCAAAAGGTTAACTGACTACTATATCAGTATGTTATCCATCTTTGTTTTCAATTTTGATGCTGAAAAAAGTTCGAGCCATAGAGCCCAAAACTAACTCTAATTTTAGAAACATTTTTATCGAACAAACAAAAAAGGTTTTATTTTATAAAGGATATTCTTATCATCATCAACAATGTCGCAAGCCTTACCGCCATCTTCACCTTTGTATTATGAAAATCGATCCGATTTTGAATCCGATGATGAAATAGAAGTCAACCAATACGCGATTGGCAACGACGCCAAAAATGATCTTTTCAATAATAAATCCAAGCAATTTGGTAAATCATTACACGATTCGAAATTCGAAAAGATCCAAAGGTTTTTTGAATATCCAACTCCAGAACCAAGTAGTTCTCTTGGTGGGCTTGGTAGTAGTTCTCCAGTACACGCTGCTGATTCTTCATCTCGCGTAGGCAGCTCGGACATTGAAGACAATGCTCAATTCGATGATAATGAAGAAGAAGAGGACGAAAACGATGACGACGAACAAGACTTTAATAGTGTGTGTCAAAAGACAACATCTTCGGTAGGAGGGCCTAAAATAGGTCATTTCACTCATTCTTCGGATTTGACTTATCAAACCATAGACCAAGATCATGATCATTATGTGGACGTATCTAATCATGGCAAAAAAATGAAAAAAACTCGTATTTCTTCTAACAAGAAAATGAAGAAAGTGAAATTACCATTCGATGGTTTAGAGGTTACTTTTGGGAGATCAAAAATGTGTGATGTTGTTGTTACAAACTCCATGAATTTGGCTTCAAGAAAACATGCAACTGTATTTTACGATAAAGAAGATGATGTTATGGTATTCGAATGCTTTGGGGTAAATGCAATGGAAGTATTCATTCCTTTTGAAGTAAAAGTGAAAAGTCTTGGAGGTACCGATAGATTTGAGCTTTTACCTAAAGATACTGCCGAATATAGAAAAATGAAAGATATGAGGTATGAAGAATTGGCAGCTTTAGGTTTTACCAAATTTCCACGCAGCCTCAAATATCCAAGCGGTGGAGTTAAAATCATGATCTTAAATAATGAAGCCTTAAGAGTGCCAAAAAGTAGCGTTATTTTGGATATTCGAGGCGCTTCTTGTTGCATTGAAGTTGCAGATCAAGATGACCCAGATTTGACAGATGAAGAAGACATTTCAATGAGATCAACAACAAAGTCAAATACTCCACCGACTAAAGCTCCAAAAGTTATACTATACAAAGTTGGTGATAAATTAACAAATATTGCCACTACTACTCCTATTACAAATACTATTAATGATCTCAACAAGGCCGCTTCTGACAGCAATTTTCCAAAAATGAATCAGCTAGTAAATAGCCAGATAGATCAATTATCTCCTCCACAATCTCCAAAAATTTCAGCTCAGTTATTTCCTAAGAAAATAGAATTCAATCATAAAACATTTATAACAGATAAGAAAGATAATAATACAGATGAATCAATACTCAAGAGTATAAATAAAAACACTAATATAATAAAAGCAGCTGAACCAAAATCAGACGAATTCAAAATAAAAAAAACAGCAATCAATTCATCAAGATCAGATGTATTACAACCAACTTATAATTCTAAATTGAATAGTATAATTTCCTTGGATAAAATTAAAGAAATTATTGGTGATAATCAAAAACAAACTCAAGTCTTGAGTAAAAAAAGAACTCCTGTCTCTGGCATCAAGGATTCAATAGAAAATGAATTTAAAAGGCAAAAAATAGGATACGATTACCAGGACCCAAAATCTTTAATTGACGCTGTCAATAAAGATGTCACTAAAAAGCAACAACTTTTACTTGAAGTGAATGATTTAGCCAATCTAAAAAAAGTTTTAGTTAACCATTTAGCTTACTCTAGACTCTCATCTACTGCATTATCTCAATTGAGATCTATTAGCAAAAAAATTGAAGTTTTGGATAAAAAGACAATTAGACTTGTGCTCTCGGACATTAGTTGCGTTGGTGTGATTTATCGTAAGGGAAAAGATGCTGCTGGAAAACCGTTGGATGAAGAGTACTACTATGACATTGAAAAAGATCAAGACAAAGAGCGTGTCCAATTAGTAAATTCTATAAAAGGCGGCAGCAGTTTGCGCAGTTGCAGAAAAACTCATAAACAATACTATTGGAAAAGACCTCCTCCTTTACCTAGATATTAAGCATTATCATTACTTTATTAAATTGTACAATAGACTTGTTTTTGTTTTTGCTTGGTTTTTTTTTTTTTCACTTTTTTTGTTTATTATATTGGTTTCCCCAGATTGGTCGTCTTTTTCACTTCCCTCTATTATTTTTGTATCTTATAGCTTACTTATTTTCGAATGTATGTTTCACTATTTAAAAAATTTTTTTTTTTTTTTTTTTTTATTATTCAAGCATTGAACTTGGTAAAATAAAATAGACGCCAGGATTAATCCTCATACATATATGCTATATAATGCAATGATATGCGTCAATCCTCTGGTGCTCAAAAAGTCTTATTTCATTTTTTTTTTTTATTTTTTATTTTTATTATTATTGTTTATTATTATTTTTTACTGTTTTCTTTTTTTTTTTTTTTTTTTTGTACTTTGATCTTTCAATAAAAAAAATTTTTTTTTTCTTTTAATACTGGCAGTGTTTTTAATATATAATAATTTTTTTATTATTCCCATTTTTTTATTCTCATCTTTATTTATTCTGTGGTGGTTGCCATATGCTGAGCAGAGCCTACCGTTTAAAAAAAAAATGGGTGACTTACAGTTATTAGACGATGATAAGTTTCTGGATAGGTTGGATATGATCCAATACCGCTTAAGTAAATGCTCAAATAATCTTTCGGCCTCTCTTTTAACTAGCTCGATATTATCAAGAGATTTAATGGATTTAAACAATGAAATCTTCGAGTATGATTACAAAATAAATCAGCTAAATCATGTCGCATTATGTTCTCAAGACTTCTTATCAAAGCTACAAAGTTTAACAATCAAAGCCCAGTTTTTCGAAACGCAAATATCAACATTTGAATCTCAAATCAAAAAAAAAACTGGAAAACTGCATACTCGTCAAAGAAGTATTAATGAGCTAAAAGATCAAGTTTTGGATTTAAAGACAACCGAGACAACATTGGAAAATCTACAACAAGAATTCCAATATTTAAAGAATAAATTGACCGAGTTCTCGGAACTGGAGATCGAGATTCTATCAGAAAAGGTCCTATCGTCATCACCATTGTTGACCAAATTAAGTTTAAGCCCTTCCCCTTATGTTTCTGAGGTGTCAATGTACCAAACACCAGTTCAAGAACTGTTTGATCCTTTTCTTGCTAATCAAAGTGAACCAGCACACATCACACCTGTTGAACATTCTCATCCGAATTTCCCATCAGTTTCAACAGCAGTTACTTCAGTGTTTGATGAAACTGCAAATCTTAGGCCTTTAAGATGCTCTAGCAAAAAGAAACGACACTCTTTACTTACGCTCAACAATATTGCTCCGATAGCGTTAGCTGAGGACTCTTATGATAACATAGCTAACTCTACCAAAAAATTTAAACGCGTAGATAATTGGCATACTAAAAGCAACAACCTTAATGAGGATAATATTGACACAGGTGGTAGTGTTAGACATAGAAAAAGAACATCATCTTGGGTTCCTTCATTCAAAGAGATAACCAAAGAAGATTATCAAGGAGACTTTTTTACAACTCAAAAGGACTCTAAAAAGAAAGTCTCAGACTATCAAAAGGTGAAGAAATTAAACCGATTCAAGTCATTTCTGGGGCTTAAAATTGACATAGTCGATGAAAAAGCCAGTACAAGACAGCATGACCTTGATCTTAACTTCACATTCCCTGTAGCTAAACCAGTCCATATTCTGCATAGCAAACGTCCTGTTGAAGCTACACAATTCATCAAAAGCATTTCAAAAAAAGATACGAAAAGACAACCCATGGGGTTGCTTTTGAACGTGGCAAAAGAATCGAGAGAAGAATCAAAAAAGACCTCAAATCTTATTTTTGAATCACCAAAGAAAAATCGTGTTTCAGCTCGAATAACTCCTATTTCACATTCCACAGTGCTTCAAAGTTCAAATGACATAAGTAGAACCTCGCAGGCTTTACTTATAGAAATGATGAATAAACATGATGAAAAAGAAAAAAAATTAGAAAAGCATCTTAAACAAGAAAGTATATTCAAGAAATCGCTTCTAATGGAGAATGGAATATTTGCACGTAAGTCGGACTTCATTTCTGCTATATCTAAAAATCTTTCAAATTTTCAACTTCCTAATCCATTATCTAATCCTTCTGCCCCTACTGTTACATCCACCACACCCAAATTAACTTCCATGGATTATGATATCACCGACACATCTGGTGCTCAAAATGAGCAAACAGGCTCCAATACTGGACTGAACAACAATGCAGACAATAGCCTTTTGCTGATCCCAAGTTCCCGTGTTCTAGTGGGTGCTGATAATGTTGAAACAAAAGAATGGCGCCTCTTTTCGAAATTTTTAAATGGTTCATCTCTCTCATATGTTTTTGACTGTTCTTCTACCCAGAATGAAAACAAAAATATTATCAGTATTTCAGAAAATCAAGCTGATATTACATTTGAAGAAATCAATGAAAATTCTGAGATCATGCTTGAACCGATTGCTAAAGATTCAAATATTTTAGCTGATGAACTACAACAGGCTTTGAAGACTGAAATAATTTGATACCCATTAACTTTTTTTTCTCTCTCTCTCTCTCCCTCTTTCCTGTTTTATTTGTTTTGTTCAAGTTTTCTTTTTCTTGTATTGTTTTGTTTTAGTTTACTTTGTTTTGTTGCAGTTTTATTTTCGCCTATTTTCTTCGAAATACCCTGTTTTTCTCTCGCTCTTCAAAACTTTTTTTTCAATTTTTAGCTTGTTTGTTTGTTTGTTTGTTTGTTTGTTTGTTTAGTTTGTTTTGTTTTTTTCCAATCTTCTTTTAATCTTCATTTTGATTTGTATGTTATTTTATATGTTCTTTCATAGGTATGGTTTTTACTTCTAAAATTTATACTACCTTCTACTTTTATTTTCACTAAAAAAAAATTTAAGGTAAAAGCTTTCTATCCGTTTTCCTATTAATGGTAGTTGAGAATTAACAGTTTAGCTGCGTAACTAGTTGTGTATCTAAAAAATTAAGCACCGAACCTGGGACTCGAACCCAGAATCTCCTGATTAGAAGTCAGACGCCCTAACCAATTAGGCTAGCCCGGCTGCTTTTTCTTAAGAATAACTACTTGTTGATAGTATATTTCAAACAGAAATAGTGCTAATTTTGAAACTATTTTGTTAAATAGATTTAAGCTATCTTTTGAAGATTTTCCCCTAATATATATGTATAGATTTTTATATAAATCTAGTTTTCCGTGTTGAAAAAAAAAAAAAATTGTTACAGTCAAATCACAATACTTAAAGATAAAAATTTAAGCCAGGGGTTATTGGTAAGTAGAATTCTCAGTGTTTTGAATTTTTTTTTTTTTTTTTTCATATAACATCATTTGTTGTTATGAATTCCCCTTTATATATGTATGTATAGACTTTAATATAAATCTAGTTTTCTGTAATGAAAAAAAAAAAAAAAAAAAAAATTGATAAAACAGCACAAACACATAAATTTCAAATCAGGAAAGACTAATTTTTGGTATTTTTATATTTAACTATCAGTGACTATTACAAATTTAAACAATTTTGCTTTTTTGAGTTGTTCTTATTTTCTTTATCTTATTTTTTTTTTTTTTTTTTTTTTTTTTTTTCATTGGCCAGGACGCTATATCACCATGTAAGTTCAATTAGCTATATTATAGCTATTTTAATGACTATCATATCGAACTTCAAATTCAAATAGACGGGTGCATGAATTATAGATATCAAGTATGAAACTTATATAGTTATACAACTTGAAATGAGTAACAAGATGCAGGAAACGCTAAAAAACAAAATATGAGGCCCGATACAATTGCAACCTTGAAAAGCAGTAGTATATGAAATAAACAATTAATTACCAAGCATGCAAATTTATTAAAATCCTTTTTCTTGCAAGAACTTTTCTGAAGCTTCCAAGAATTTCTTTGCATGTTTTTGATCAAAGCCTCTAGTACCGTACATTATTTCACCTTTACTATTGAAAAAATACCCGTTGTAACCCTCTATGTTTGGGTTGGTCATTAGCGGCACCATTTTTTTGGCATATTGATCAGCAGATTGGTTAAACCATCCAATCAATGACTCAATGATATATGACTTCCATGAATTTTCTCCTAAATAATTATTGCGAATACCAGTACTAATTAATCCTGGGTTCAAACCATAGATATTAAATTTTTCACCACCCGCATAACCAGTAACTAAGGCTTCATTACCAGCAACTGTATTGGAGTGTGCTTTGATGGCTGAATATTGTTCTTCTTCTTGATTAAAGTCCTCAGTTGACCCTAATTGACCATTTCCCGGATAACCCATTATGAAGATTCTCGGGATTTTGAATTCATCCTTCTCTTGTTTCAATTTAGGGAATATTTGTTGTAACATCACAAACCTGCTAAGATAGCTGACGGCTAAATCTTTTTCGATCCCTTCTTTAGTTTCTTGTCTTTCAGGAGCCGCGAATATCCCATTAGTGAACAAGATAATATCGAGTTTTGAAACTGGAAGAGCATTTGCGGCTTTTTTTGCCTCTTCCATAGATGATAAATCAGCTTTTTGAAATTCAATATTCGCAGTATTTTCATCCTTGAAAGTTCTTCCAATCACTATGACTTTGGCTCCTTTAGATGCAAATAATCTACTAATGGCTTGTCCTAAGCCGCTAGTGCCGCCAATTACTGCAATATTGAGCTTTGAAAATTCCACTGATTCTAAATCACTGTTTCCACCAAAAATATAGTTCATGTTGCGCAATATGGTGACACAATCTTCAATAACTTTTGAGTGATAACCATTATAATTACAATTTCTTTTGAAGATCTCAATTTTTTTTTTTTTTTTCCCATAATTTTTCCCTTCCCCTTGCAATAAAAAAATGTCGCAATGCTCAACTTTGGTGCAAAAAAAATACTGCGCGGAAAGAAATGCGGGAGCTCCAATAAATAATTTTGACATTTGACGTTTACATCACTAGACATCATCCAACGCTGTATATTAATATCCGCAACAACCAATCAATAATAACTTTCCTAAAAAAAATGATTATAATCAAAGATAAAAAAAAATATAAATATATAGACAGATCTAGATAGAATATCTACAGACAAAAAAACAAACAAACTAAAAGAATGCGTGGTACAAAACATTCACCAAATTAATGTGAAAAGACAATGAAAAAAAAAAAAAAATGTAAAAAAAAAAATATCAACACTATATTTCACTTATCCGGTGGCTCAATCGCATGTGGCATATTTGGATACAAGGTCATATCCCAACCTTGATAAAATTCTAGGGTGCACAGCTGAATGATTCTATTCCACCAAATCCTGTTCCATTACCAGTTAAACCTTTGATAACATTCAATCATAGTTGTTTAATGTGTGAAATGCATATATATTTACATTTTTAAAAAAACTGTTGAAACAAAATGCAAGTTTTTCTTCTAGATGAAATAAAAGAAATAATTTACGGTGGATTTATTCATGCAACAATTTACGAGAGAAAAACGCAAGATTTAGTTGTTTTTTTTTCTGAATGCTGGAATACTTTTTACTTTCTCTATCATATCAGTTCAAATAGTTTTTTCGTGGTTAAGAAATAACTCTCACAGCCAAAAGAAATTATTTTTAAATATAAAGTCGTACATTAAGGTGTTATTTTTTTTTTTTTACAGTGGCATCATATATGTAAAAATAATCAAAATAAGAAATTCATCAACAAATGTTAATATTAATTAATAGTACAAATTATATAAGACAAATTTAAGGACTCTAAAACCAGTGAGAAAAAAAAAAACAAATGTATAAGTTTTTAAACAGAAAGCAGAATGTAATGTTAAGAAAAAATAAAAAAAAAAATAAAAAAATAACGAACAATAAAACTAAAAAGAAACACTAAAAGAAAGAAACATGAAGCAGAAGTAAAAAAATATTATATGACGCAAAAACCGAAAAGAAAGAAATAAAAAAATTAAAAAGAAAAAAATTCTAGATAACATTAATAATATCTAGGGCGCCTTATAGAAAGCTCAAACTTAGTAAAAGATGAATAAAATAATAAAAAAGGTCTTAGTAAAAATTCAAGAATTTTGAGTTAAGCCGAAGGTCCTCTGTTCAAGAATTCCAAGAAATCAACAGATGAATCGTCGTCGTCTTCATTTTCTGCTGTGGGTTCAATCCCAAAATTAAGACTTATTGGTGAATTTAGAGACAGGTGACGATGAAAATGGAGATGGTTAAGTGATCGGCGACGGCCTGCTGCAGGTGAGATATGAGCTATTGGGCTTTTGATTTTCAATCCTTTGGGTACAGTATTATTACGTGTTGGGGTTGCAGTTGGGTCTGATGATGGAAATGGGTCATTTGAATTATTTTTAACTTGTGAGACCCCATGATTTGAAATGTCATTTTCAGAAATATTTTCAGAATGTTTTTTATCCGAAATTTTCAGGGATACAGCTTCTTTCAATTCATAATTGTTAAATAAGTTTTCGGTTGGTTGCAAGTCGAACGGAACTAAATCTTTATCTTCACTTGCTAATGTGTCATTTGAAGATTTGTGATTAGCATTGCTTCTAAATCTAGACCATATATATCCGCTTTTACCTCGCGGTGATGATTCCTTATTTTTCTGGTCTGAACTGTTCCCAAATTTGTAATCAACAGATGAGTTTAGTATTCCAATGTGTCGACGCATGGAAGAGGCTCTATGTGGAATATTATAGAAATCTGTGGTAGAAATGACCGTGCCTGCTCTTTTTTGTTCATGTTGTACTACTGATTTATTTTTATCGTTATCTGCATCGTTTCTAATTGGGAATTTTCTGCCTTGCAAGACCGGATTGGATGAATAAGAAGGGCTTGTAATATATGTAGGGCTCTCATCATCTAATTTTGAGCTAACTACGCTGCTGTTATTATAAGCACTATTTTTTCTTTCTTGATTTGTAGGTGACGGTGCTCTAAATTCGGCTTCGTTTAAATCAGTGCCCAAAATATTACTGAAATCATGTTTTGGTCTACCGACTGGAACTTTTTCTTTATTCTCATTGACACTTTTTTCACTCAAATTAAAATCGAAGTTATCATCTGGGATAAAATAACAAGGTAACCAAGAAATATACTTTCTCCACTTTTCATGATTTTCGTAATATTCATTGAAGTGGTCATTTGCATAGACATAACCATACTTCATTTTGATTTTTTTAGTAACTTCATAAACGGTATAGTTCCATGGTTTTTCTCTGTATAAAAATACAATTGTATCAATTGTACAATTAAATGGTTGCATAAACGCACTGATAGCTGCTAGCCAATAAACTGGCCCATGATCTAATTCATAGTTGTACTGAATACATTGCAATGCAAATGGCGCCATCCACAAAAGAATATATGATATAGGATAAATAAAAATCGATTTCATTTGTTTTTCAATTTGAATACGACGTTGTTCAAAAGAATGCATAGTAGCTTCATGTAAAGATTTTTGTAATTTACTTGGATCATGATTGTTTTCCTCGCTATCTATTTTGTTTTGATTTGTTTCTTCATGATTATTTTTGTGGTCTTCATAGGAATCATCAACATCTGTAATTGATTCGTATTCTTTATTGGGGCTATTAGAATGGGATGTGTCTGAATTATTTTTAAAGGCATCACTATTAATACTTTTACGCTTTCTTGAATGGAAAGCGACTTCATTGTAAAATTTGTGTTCTTTGAAGAATTCTGTCACCAAATATTTCAAGTTTTTAAAAAAGCTTCTATTGAATTTCAATCGATGACTTTCTTTATTATTGATATCCTCATGGATATAAAGAATCTGGTTGAATTGGCGCATAACATGGATGTAAATAGCGAAATATAAAACCAAAATTGTTACAACAATAATATATCTTGGAATCCAACTCAAAACCAATCTGTACCAACGAGGCCTTTCAGGTAAGTAACACCAACTTACCATTGCTTGATAACCAACCCCACGAATAAATGCTAATGATGCAAAAACAACCGGCGCGAGAAAACTTATACTCCACACATAATAACGATAAGGAAATAATCCGCCTTCGACTTTGTCCCCATTTTTATATTTATGATTTGGTCTAAAGATTAGTAAGGCAGTATGAATAGCAAAGGAAAAGATAGCAAGATCCGCCCCTTCAATTGCCATTGCAGTAAAGAACCCCACAATATTACAAAAATTACCATTATAATAAGCGTGATGAACTAATGCCACTCTAGCCGGATAAAATAATAATGTTACAGCTTTGACAAAATCGTATGCAATCAAGAAAAAAATTAAATGATGGCGAAATACCCTTCTTCTAGCATCAATAGCACCAAGCATATAGAACCCAATTAGACCTGAAGCTATCAGAACAACTGAAGATGAAATAGCAAGGTATCTTAGCACATCGGATCTATGTGTGCTAAGCTCCGACAATGGTGAAGGGGAAATATACTCTTTTTTAAAGATAAGATTAGAATAGATTGACGACACTGTCACGTTAACTAGTTCTTTCAAAGCATTATTAGAGTTAAAATCAGTACCCTGGCTCTGAGGTGACATGTTTTTTAATTTGTTTTTTATTTTTTATATTTATAATAGTGTAGGCCAGAATTTTTTTCTGAATGAACTGAAGAGTTTTTAGAGCCCTTGTTGTATTATTAATATGGGTGGAGATCTTTTCAAGGAAAATGAAGAGGTGATTAGTAAAGCAATTTTTTTTTATTTAGCAAAAATGAGTGTATATTACAATGCATCTAGCAGAGCAAAAAGTTGGATGTATTGTGAGTATAAATAGGGAGCCCAAAGTCCATCATCACAAAACATGACAGGGTTATAATTAGCTTCATGAAGTTCTTGATATTTTAGACCGTTGAAAGTAGAATTTAGAATAAAGACAGATGAACTTACCCGTTTCTGCTGTTTCATGCACGATGCTGGAAAAAGACAAAAGGGTTAAGATTCTTAGTTGTAAATATAATTATTGACGCACTAGTGCGCACAGCTGTCAGGAATAGAGTGTTAGTTAGGTGGATACTTCACATACAGCTAGGGTAACCAGTTTGAGTGAGTGAGTGGAATATCTTTCCGTCTGTCAAACTCTGGTGGCAGCTTTATGAACACAGATTTGGCATCTATCCTATCTACTCTCCTCTTATATAACCTACTGTCATTTCTGATTTACTGTTTTTCACATTAATCGTCCTTTATTTATTTAACGAATATCTTGTTGGTCTTCGGTTGTTTCCCAAGACCTTATCCTTCACGTGTCGCATTGAAAGTGTGGCTCGTAACCCGACTTCAGTGTTTTGTATGAGTCTCGTTATCAGTTTAGCTTACCTAGGATTCACTATCGAATAATAGTTAAAGTTAAAATAACAAGATGATAAATAAAACTGAATATTCATCAAGAATTCTGAAAATAAGATTAAATAAAAGATAAATGATTGAAGACTAAAATATCCCTTTCAATGCTAATAGGTATAGTAGCTTTTTACAAAATCCAAGTCTTTGCTACCAGTGCTCAAAACATTAGAACACAAAAGTCCTAAAAGAACCAATGCACTGGATCTATTTTTTATTTTAATTTGACTGATAAAAGTACATTCGAGTAATAATTATTAATAAAGAAAAGGATATAGAGGAGCTTAAATTATTAAATTGATTAAATCATGCATGCTGGAAGTTGAGAAAAAGTAGGGCAGGAAAAAGAAAAAAAAAATTAAAGTAAATAAAGTAGAGTGTCCAAATTAATGGACGGATTGTTTATTGTAGTCTTTCTCTGAATTGAGTTTTATTTGATTTTTGAATTTTTTTTTATTTTTTTTTTTTTTTATTTTTTATTGTTAATTTTTTAATATATATGCATTTCAAAACATTATCGATTTGTCTGCCTTCATATAATTGATGTGTTATTTTTAGATTTATTGTCCAAACATAGCAGCTTTACCTTGGTTAAACGCAGAACCGAATATGCTGCTTCCACCAGATTGTTGCAATTCTTGAAAGAAAGATTCCAAGAAATTGAAAACAACTAAAACAGAAATAATGACGGCAGTTGGATAACCTTGTCCACCTAATAAGTCAAATGATAAAGTCAAAACAGCCAAGATCAAGCCTCCTGCGTTACTAGCACTAGATATGATTTTGTTGAAAAAATGAGCAATGTTGGTATCTCTTTTGCCCAAAATGGTAATGTTTTGTTTTGTGAAGAATTCAGAAATGTCTTTACCAGAAGATCCAGATAATTTGTTCCAGTTTGAACTGAAGAACAATACCAAAAACAAAACAGAAGCTGAGTAAACAATAGTGTGAATTGGGTTCCAAAGAGCAGATGTTAAGGATAATGGTGGTTGGAAGTAAGAAGTGATACCAGCAATTTGATAAGTTTTTGAAACAATTGAGTCGACATAGACGGCGTTATCTTTAGAAAAATCACCGGCAAGTAAAGTTATCACGAATTTGATAATTTCAGAAGATGATTCAAATTGAGAAATAATCATGGTGATCAATGAGTTTCCAAAAGTAGTAGAGCTTAAGAATTTATAAATAGTGAAACTGACAAATCTTAAGTTGAAAAAGATAGTAGAAGCAAAAACTATTGGCAAAGCACCATTGTAGAACAATTTGATTGGATAAGTTTGTGCCTGTGCTTTAACTTGCTTAGATTTAATTGGAACAGCTTGGTGGAATGAGTTCAAAAAGAAAATAGCGAAAAAGCCAATAAGGCCAAACAAAACTTGTTTCAAGTTAATCAGGGTAGATCTGGTAAAAAGATGTAAAGCATCGTAAAAGAAACCACATTTATCTTCAGAGAACAAGGATCCAACTAAATTTTTGATAGTGACGAGTAATTGAATGAGAACACCTTTATATTCCCAGCCTTTGGTTGTCTTGACAGCAGAGAAATCAAACAAACTACCGACAAAATTTGAAGCAATATTAACACCAGTCAAAAACAAAGGACCAGAAATGAAACCGTAATCTTTATCAAGAATTTCAACGATTAAAGTCAACATAAAGTTATAAATAAACAATTGAGCCCAGATAACAAATTTAGCACCAATAGAGAAAGTAGAAGCAGAGCCAATAATTGGATCAGAAGAACCGCTAGTGTTGTAGTCAACAGCGCTAGCAAATTTGTAAGTAGGATTGTAGTAATCGGTCAAGAACACCAAAGCAAAAGCGTAAGCACCACCAAGGAAGATAGCAGTGATTTTTTGCAAAGATTGGAAATAGCTTCTGTCAGATTTTAATTTGAAATTAACTGATAAGAATCTAAATCCAGAAAGAAATTGCCAAAAAAACCCCGAGGTGATAACAGGTAACAAACCAAATTCATCCAAAGTACCTCTTTCAGAAGCAAAGATCATACGATATTGAAAGAAAGGATCAGAATTCAATGATTTGACACCAAAAACAGGAAGCTGAGAGAATATGAAAAAGACAGCAAGACCAACAGAATAAAGGATTCTATCATCAACAGACAAGTGAGCTCTGGACACCGGGTTTTCTACTTCTGGAAGAGCATGTTGGAATGGTTTCACGAGATCTAATAAACGAAACTTCCCCATTTTATTTTATTTTATTTTGTTTTATTATATTATATGATGATATCAAATAGGACAAGAATAATTATTCAGGCTAATTGTAAAGGCAAATAAATCGATTTTATTATCAATACGAACGAAAGTTATATGTGTTATCAGCCCTCGCAATCGACAATTTTTCAAAAAAAAGAGTAAAGCGGGAAAAAACTCAACGATCAGAGATTTTGCACTGATCCCATGGATGTGTGGGTTTTTTGTTCAGTTGCCTCAAAACTTACTACTGCACCTCTCTTTCTTTCTCCTAGGAAAAAAAGTGGGTTTGTTTTGGGCATAGTGCGGCAATACTTGCATTTGCATCCACTATCTCATGTAAGATATACAAAGTGGATAACAAGTAAATGCTGAATCAGAAAGTTTGGTTAATTATATTTTACTTTTTTGACACATACTTTGATAAAGCAACACAGACAGACACAGAATTTTTGATTTTATTTTCTAAAAAAAAAAAATTGACAAAAAACAGAAAAATAAAATACATCACACAAACTAGTAATGTTCAACTATAAAACACACGCATACAAAAATATTATAAATACTAAAATGAGAAAAAAAAAAAATAGCAGTTTGTAGGTAAAATATAGCACAGAAAATTCAGTGAAAAACACCAGATTCTATCAATCATGGACGAACTCTCTTTGGGTCTCTTGGGAAAGCACTTGCTCTTCTAATGTTTTTCAATCCTAAAAAGAACATCACTACACGTTCTAAACCAATACCACCACCGGCATGAGGTGGACAACCGTAGGTAAAAGCGTCAACGTAATCTTTCAAACCAGGTCCTTCTGGGTCAACTTCAAATTCTCTCATTCTACTCTTCAACATTTCAGGGTCATGAACTCTTTGAGCACCAGACAAAATTTCTTCACCTCTCATAAAGAAATCATAAGAGTTAGAAACTTTTGGATTTTGAGCATCAACCATAGTATAGAAAGGTCTGATTGCACTTGGGAACTTGTCCAAAATATAAAAGTCAGTGTTGTATTTTTCTAACACAATCTTTCCCAATAATTTTTCATCGGAAGTAGACAAGTCGTCGAATTCAGATAATTCAGTTCTACCACCAACAGTTCTCAATAATTCAATACCTTCTTTGAATTCTAATTTGACCATCTTTTCTGGAACTTTGAATTCTTCACATGGAAATTGTTTTCTAACAATTTCAATTTGTTTCTTATATCTACTATTTAATTCCTTGAAAATGTAAATGAATAAGTCAGACAATAAGTCGACAACTTCATGATAATGTGATTCAAATGCCATTTCCAAATCTAAACCAGTAAATTCAGTCATGTGTCTATGAGTATTAGAGTTTTCAGCTCTGAAAACTGGACCGACTTCAAAGACTCTTTCAAAATCAGCTGCAATACATTGTTGTTTGTACAATTGTGGCGATTGAGCTAAATAAGCTTTTCTGTTGAAATAGGTGACTTCAAAAACGTTGGATCCACCTTCAGATGCAGAACCTAATAATTTTGGAGTGTGAATTTCTCTGAATTTACGGCTAATCAAAAATTCTCTGAATAATTGACAAACACCACTTTGGATTTCAAAAATGGCTTGATTTGTGGTAGTTCTTAAATCAATAACTCTATTGTCCAATCTGGTGTCTAAGTTAACAACCGGTAATCCCAATTTTTCTGCTTCTTCTTCAGATCTAGAGGCGTCTTCAATTTGAATTGGCAATTGAGCTGGTGTGGCAGAAGTAACAAACAATTCGGTAATTTCAATTTCATATTCACCAACAGTACAAGATTTGACAATTTCTTTTGGCTTTCTGACAGAACCTCTAACAACCACAATAGATTCACTATTAATAGAAGAAACGAATTTAATAAAGCTTTTAGAGACTTTGTCACCTTTTTTCAAAAGAGCTTGAATGGTTTCAGTTTGTTGTCTGAAAACAACAAAAAGTAAGTTAGCTGATTGAGATCTAGAACTTTGGAATCTAGCTCTGAATTCAACAACTTTGTCAACTTGGGAGTCGTTCAATTCGTTAAACTTGATTCTTGGTTCTTTCAAATGTTCTGTAGATTGGATCAAGACATTACCGTAAAGGCCTTTAGAAACATCATTGGCAGCTTCGGCAGCTTCTCTTTCAGCTTTTTCTTTGGCCAATGCAGCTTCTCTTTCAGCTTTTTTTCTTTCTTTTTCTTTCTCTTTCTCTAATTTTTTAAGGGCTTTCTTGGACAATGGTTGACCATCTGGACCAAGGATCACTTGTTCAGAAACAAGCGCCTTGTCATCTTTAACAGACAAATTCTCGATTTTTTGGGTAGCTTCCTCAGCAGACATTTTTACAAATTTGAAAAATTCAACTGTATTTGCAAAACAAAAAAAAATGACAAAGTTGAACTAAACTTTTTGGTTTTCAGCTTTCAATATCTACAATATTTTTTCTTAATTGATAATTTTTTTTTCATTTTTCCCTTTTTCAGTAGTATGACTGTAAATCGGAAGTGATCCATAACCCGGAATGAAGCGGGTAATTTTTCTTGATCTGTTTGAAATGGGAACCCTTGAAGGGATCCAAATGGGTGGTTTCAAAAGTTGTAGATTGGCAGAATAACAATATGTTAATACAAGACAAGAATTTATAACAAATTATAAATTTACTTGATAGTAATTGCTATTTTTGAGATAATATTATTTTTTTTTTATAAAAAAAATATTATTTTGCGAAAAAAATGGACTATGGTGCGAGAGCTTGAGAGGATGATTATGGTCTTGATAACTAATCTTTTGGTCCTGATTTTTTTTTATTTTAATTCCCATATGATTGTTTCTTTTTCTAACTGAAACCATTATCAGTGGTATATGAGTCAAAAGTCATCATAAGTTGGAATCTGGCAGACTTTTATCCCGAAGGTTTGTTTGATTTTGTAATATCAACTAATATGTAACCCCTTTGTTTTTTGTTTCTGCTTAGGCATTAATATTTTTTTTAAATAAATAATATATATACTAGAAAATACAAGGCGCATTAAGCTACAACAGTGCGCGCAACTACAACGCATAAGAAACTTCTTCAATATCAATGTTCTTTTGAATTCAAACTAAAAGAATAAAATTTAAGCATAAAAAATCGTCACAAAACATCATCACTAATAAACATCACAAAAACTTCAACACAAATACATTAGTCTACAAAATCTTTGGATAGCTTAAAATATCGCAGTTCTAACAGTGTTTTAGACGTCAGAACAGTCCAAAACATAACGACCAGCAATTTTACCCTGTTCCATCAATTCATAAACTTTTGGTAATTCTTTAAGTGGAACAATCTTGATTGGTGATTTGACTTTTCCATCAACAAAGAATTGAATAGCTTCTCTAGTATCAGCTCTATTACCAACATAGGATCCCTTAATGGAAATAGATTTAACAACTGCTGAAAAGACTTCAGCAGAAACAACAGCGCCAGCTGGCAAACCAACCAAAACAACAGTACCACAGGATCTCACATAGTTACAAGATTGAGAAATAGCAGCATTGGAGACTGAAACATTGATGACACCATGTGGGCCACCTCCAGTTATGTCTTGAATTTCTTTAACAATATCTTTAGACTTGGTGAAGTCAACAAAAAATTCAGCGCCTAATTTTTCACAAAAAACTTTTTTGTCGTCACCGCCATCAATGGCCAAGACTCTGAGACCCATGGCTTTAGCATATTGAATAGCCAAAGAACCTAAACCACCACCAGCACCAGAAATAGCAAGAATATCACCTGCTTTAAGGTTTGCAGTTTTGATAGCCTTGTAAACAGTGACACCAGCACACAAAATTGGGGCAACTTCAGCCAAGTCAGCACCAGCTGGGATTTTTGCAGCTTGAAGAGCATCAGCAGTAGCATATTGTTGGAAAGAGCCATCATGTGTATAACCAGACAAATCAGCAGCGGCACAATTAGATTCGTTACCTTGTTCACAATATTCACAAGATTGACAAGAACCATTCAACCATTTGATACCAGCATAATCTCCTACTTTAAAGTTAGTGACAGCTGAGCCAAGAGCTACAACAACACCAGCGCCTTCGTGACTAAAGATATGAAACGAAATATTAGTATATGTTCAATTTTTGCTACTGTCATTCTTTCTGACCATAAATTGCAACATCAAGGTTTCATAAAAAAAAAAAGCTTTTGAGATCACTTACCCACCAACCAAAGGTAACTTGGTATCCAATGGCCAATCACCTTTCCAGGCGTGCAAATCAGTATGACAAACACCAGAATATTTGACATTGATCAAAATTTCATTGGGTTTGGGAACAGGGACTGGAATATCACCATAAGTTAATTTTCCACCATTTTCAGTGAAGTAAACAGCCTTTTGAGTTTTAGGTATAGAAGTCATTTTGAATGATAAGATAGATCAATTGAAGCAATTATAATTAATAATTATAATAAGAAGTAATAATAAGAAGTAATAACAATAATAAAAGAAGCAAACCAAAAAAAAAAGAAAAAAAAGATTTAGGGTGAATGAAAAACTCGATTCCCTTGGAAGTTGCAAAAGTTTAAATATTGAGTCAAGGATGTAGTGCGTAAATACAAAGATGGCAATCAATAAAATGCATGTCACATAACAAAAGTATACAAGTGTGAGAGGGAGAGGAGGGGGGTGCTTCCGATAGTGTTGTTGATTGTATTGTATAACAAAATTTTGATACAGACTTCCCCAACGTATGTTGCTGATTTCTAACCGCATGAGTATGCAGAATTTCTTGTTCAATTTTATTTTTTAAAACATTCCGTTTTGTTGTTATTTTTTTTTTCCAATTGTTTTGAACACACCACCTAGTAACAAAAGAAAAAGCATTATACTCCAATGTATGATCATGTTATTCATTACTTTGTAGGCTGATGTTAGTGTGGGGTGTGGGGTAAAGAGAGGAAAAAGAGCACGTCTACAATTGCCCCACCCAAGCTGTCCGTTATTACCCCACAAGAAAGGAGGTTTGTTTATTACATTAGTTTGTTAATAATAATTGAATAATGCAAAGGGTTTTATTGGTAAATAAAATAGTTATAATAAGTATTTACACTCGAGATTGTTTGTTGAGTTGCATGATAATCCTTTCATCCAAAAGACCGTGTTCTGACAACTCCTCAACTAAATTGACAATAGATTGATGGATATCATACATGTTTTTATTACCCAAACGATAGGCAAATTTTTGTTTTTCTTGTCGGGTATTATAATGGAATCTGTGTGAATAACGGTTCGGAATCACCGTTGTGATACCTTCAAAAACTTCTTTAACAAAGCCATCAACTTTTTCGTTATTTCTGTTCTTGGGTACTAAAGATATCACTTGTTTTTTAGCAGCGTTTATTGGCAGTTCATAGTCAGGTTTGGCTGTATTTTCACTAATTTCAGATTTCATTTGCTCTTTTTCTTTGATTCTCTTATTTGTAGGATATTTTCTTTTACGCTCTTCAATCCATTTTTGGATATCCTCTTCCGTTTCAAGAACAATTGATGTTCCAGGAATAGGAATTATCTTTTTCTTTTCAAGTGAGGGGTCTTGTTTAATTTTATCAATAGGAGTACCAGTATTAAAATTGGGGTAATTGATGGTACTAGAATTCAAATACAGCGGTTTTAATGCTTCAACTGTCGTATTTTCCTTTGATCCATTACTATTATCGCTTTCCGCCGTACTGAAATTATTAGGTAAATGGGTAGGAAGTAGATCAAAGTTTAGAGAATATTCTTTATCAGTAGTGTTTGGGTCATCATAAAGCTTTGATTTCTTAATATTGGATGTGTTTTCACTAACATTGCTTTCGTAGTTTCTCTTATTCATTTGATTCTACTATGACAGGTAAATTGGTGATGATGTTTACTTATGTATGTGTTAAAGTGCATCTGCTCATCTCTTGATTTTTTTTTTCAAATTTTTTTTTTGTATTTTTCTCATATTTTGGCAGGTGAAAAATGCTAAAGGCACACCAGTTTACAATCTCAATTTCTTAGGCCTTCTTATGTTTTTATATATGTTGAGTTCAATATTTGACATTATTTTAGATTTTTTTTTTTTTTTTTGCACCTTTTTGAGTGTTAGAAGACTTAGACATACAAGAAATATCACTTTATTTCATAAATTTATTGAATACATTTTTTTCAAATGCTTTACAAGATTATTAAAAAATGGGCGAATTACAAACAACAGATTTTTTAATAAGAAGATTATCTTTTGAAAACACTAGCTCAAACCATGAAAAATGATGTCAATTTCAGTTTTCTTACACAGGTTTTTTTTTTTTTTTTTTTTTTTTTTTATAATCAATTAATATAATAGTTATATGTATAAAGCGAGAGATGCCCAGAAGAGAAAAATATGCCAAAAAAAAACATGATTTCAAAAAAATAAAAATTAAATAAGATTTTGGAATCAAATAATTGATAGCAATCATAAACTCTTTAGGTTGAAAAAAGTCAAAGAGTATTTTCAACTTGAGTTGTTACCTGAAACATTTTCTACTTTTTTCATATAGCGTGCTCTTAGTAAAAAAAAGAAAAGAGAACAAAAAATAGTAATTTTTTTCACTGCATCCAGCCAACATGACGTTTTTCTTAAATACGTACAAAAGTTTTGCAGCACAAAGTGAGAGTGAGAGAATGCTTGATGTAACTTGTGTACTAGATAGTAAATGTTTAATCTATATGATCTATCAATTTTCGAAAAAATAACGTTTCATTATCTATTATTATATATACGCAAATAAGGAATCTACTTAGTAGTGCGTGGTAGTGAAGAAAAAATTTTGTTGAGGCTTTGCCAAGTATTTTATTTATTATAAATTTATTCCTTCAATTACTATTTGAATTTCTTTTTGCTATTTTGTGCTCAAAATATTTATGTTTTTTTTGGTATTAATATCATTATTATCATTATCATTATCATTATCATTATCATTATCATTATCATTATCATTATCATTATTATTATTATTATTATTATCATTAGTGAATAATAATACTAAGAAGCACTCACTCATATTTGTCTTAATATTTACAAAGTGTACTATGGGCATATTATACCATCACAACGGTATAAAGAGCTCCGGTGCTCGGTCGATGAATAAGCTTTTCTTACGTAAGGATACTTTGAATATCATTTTAGATTTTACGGAGAATTCTGTTAACACTACAAATTTTTAGGGTGCGGTTCTCTTCCCCTCTTTTGTCATCGGCGAAAGCAAGCAGGGGAAAAACAAAATGGAAAAAAAAAAAATGAAAATTAAAAAAAAAAAAAAAAAAAAAAAAAAAAAAAAAAAAAAGGGGGGAGGAAAGAAAATTTTTTTTTTTTTTTGTTTTTTTTTTTTTTTTTTTTTTTTTTTTTTTTTTT
>JASTUB010000270.1:0-23020 GCA_031124825.1 Saccharomycopsis vini
ATTATTATTATTATTATTATTATTATTATTATTATTATTATTATTATTATTATTATTATTATTATTATTATTATTAACCTGCTTCTTTTCTTTTTTCTCACAAACAATAGAATCTTATTGATTGTTCATCATGTGATTGATACTTTTATTTATTTATTTTATGTTTTATTTTGTTGTTCTATTCATTCAAAATAATAACTTAACTCAGTCAAAAAAAAAAATAAAAAAAAAAAAATTGTAGATAAACAGATCTTTTACTTGCTCCTGCACTTGATAAAGATCCACATTTTTTATAAATGCATATGTGTGTTTAATCTGTTTGTCTTGAATTTTCCTTTTATATATATCTATCTATCTATCTATCTATAAGGTTTACTTACTTACATCAATTCTAACAATTGAAAGATTCGTTTATATTATATTGATCATTTTTTATTATTATTCTTATTTCTTTTAAACAAAATAAAAAATAAATAAAGACCTTGATATCAAGTTGACGCGGACGGACTTTAAGACCAGATTTTTAAAATTACGAGCAAAAAGATAATAATATTCAAAAATGATAGATAATTGTGGACAATTGTAAGCTTTTAAATTATAAGCTTTTATACCTTGAATCATTGCCTCAACGAATCTCCATATAGAATTTGATATAAACTTACAAGCGTACTCTTATACATTGTAGACACCCAACTTTTATTTTCAATCATCATCATCATCATCATCATCATCATCATAATATCCAACCTTATTAGTATGCATAGAAGTATCCTTTTGAAAACAGCCACCATAATTTGAGTTAATTATCAACCTTGATGATATGATTTCTTGATATAAAAGTCAACGGCTGTTTTTTTCTTTTCTTTTTTTTTTTTGTTTTTTTTCATTAAATGTTGTTCAAATGCATGAACTATTATTGATTTTGAATATACATCCAATCGGATCTGCTGATGATTGAGAAGATGTTTGTTTCTGAAATATTTTGAAGTGAAATGTGAATTCTATTTGATATTTTATGGAAATCATAACATGATTAATCATGGTACATTTGTGCATACATAAATACTTATTGACATGTAATAAAAGTGGTAATAATAATAATAATAGTAACAATAATATTGTATATACTACGGAATTTTCGGATTAGCACTAAAAGTATTTTCAAAGTTGATCATGACCAATGATGAAGAAATAAACTTTTGAACATTCCATTTTAAAACACCAAATAACTAATGTGACGGTTTGGGTAAAACCAAAATAAGAAAGAAAAGTTTAATAAAAAAAAAAAAACAAAAAAAAAACGGTGGTGATTCCAAAAGTCAACCGTAAACTTTGATTGAATTTTCTTTCTAATGAAAAAAAAAAAAAAAAAAAATTAATAATAATAATAATTTTATTAATTTGCTAAAAATAAGAATAAAACAGTCAAAATGCGGGTCAATTATATCCGATCTATAAACGAATTTGAAATGTTTTTTTTCTAAAGAAAGAATTCTAGATTCTGAGACAACCTATTATATTATATGATGCATGTTTCTAATTGGGGTGAGTTTAATTTTTGAATTGAAGAAAGTTGTTGAAAGCTTAATTTGAATATTGAATTGGAATTAAAAGAAAAGAAAAGAAAATTAAGAATTCGTTTATCTCTTCAATTGTTATTATCATTATTATAATAGGTTCATTTAAACATTATATTATTTAATTTTGTAGTCACTAACGATGTAAAAATTATTATCTTTCAAATCGGTGTCAGTTTCCATAAAAAAAACAGCAACAACAACAACAAAGTATTTTGATAATAATAATAATAATAATAAAAAAAAAAAGAGAGAGTGTTGTTGCTTATTGGGCTGATGATATATCATTGGCCATAAATGTTTTATGTAATTACACATAATAATAAACCTTGACATTTCAGCTCAAAAAAATAAACCCCTTCTTCCTTCCTCTATTTTTGCTTTGATTTGAAAAAGTTGTTGTTCGAATTGATGAACCATTAGAATCACAGCAGAATCTTTTAGATGTTTGTAGTATCTATTGAATTATTTTGCTATTAATAATCTCTGTTTGGAAGGTTATTAATTGATGATACATATTTAATGAATATAAGGAAGGATTATTGCAATATATACCTAATTATAAGTGATGAACAGAAGAACAATTATAATAAATAGCCCATCCCAAAAACAACTTACCCCATTCAATTAACACAATTAATCAATGTGGATGTATACTTATATGAAAGAATTATAAGAATAAGTTGTTTAAATTTGGGACATTAATATTTATTTCTAGAAATAATGGGACAATAGAAGGTATTGCTACAAATTAAAAGGAATTAATTTGGTTAAAAAAATTATCTAGATTATTATGATATAGAAAATGTTATATTTTTTTTATATAGTTATACAATATTTCTTGATATCTAAAGAAAGGTGACGAAATATCAATGAAAAGTCGATAAAAGTTCAATGAAAAATTTTCATACTTATGATAATTTTCCAAAACCCCATTTAATTATTATTTCCAACAAACATTGGCATGATTGTAAACTATAAAAAAGTAAACTAAGACATACAAAAATAATAATAAACAAACAAACTGTTTCAACGTTTTTTTTTTTTTTTTTTTTTTTTTTTCTATCAAAATAACAAAAAAACAATTAATTCTAAAATGAAACACATAATTAGAATATTTTTGTTGATTAAATGATTTAAAAAGTACAACGATGTAAATAAGCGAGAAGAGATTGTTAAAATAACTTTTAATACGAAGAAAATTAATTTACCAAATGAAAAAAAAAGAAAAAAGTAAAAAACGTGTTATTACAATTACCCTGCATAATTTTGTACCAACCAACGTAGTTTCTATTGAATAAATAGAATTAATATTATAGTTCTTTGATATAATAATATAGTTCTTTGATATAATGTATATATCTATATATATATACAAATTATTTATAATACATATTTCATCCACCAATATAATCTCTTTTTGAGTTGTTTCCTAAATTGGAAAGCAATAGTAAAGGAGGTTTAATACTCGGATAATTGCAGGATTCCATAATAATGGATTACATAATTTGTTTCAAATATTCAATCAAATTTTTGAAAATAAGTTTATTCGAGAATGTTTTGACAAACAAAATTGTTTTTTTTTTTTTTTAATTTAATAATTGAAAAAAAATTGGTGCATTTTTATCATTATACGTACGTATGAGTTTAAAGATAAAGATAGCTTCTATTTTAAGGTTCAATCACACAAATTTGGGTATTTCAAATTTTCAATTTCAAATTTTCAATTTCAAATCAATTTATTATTCTATTTATTCTGATCTATTTAATTAAATAAGAGCCATTCTTTTTTTTTCTATATACATTCAATTAACTAGGATCATTAATAACTGTTGTATATATCTATATATACAACCTTTTAGAAAACCAGAGTCAAAATATATATTATAGGAAAATAAAGTCAATGAATGTTGATATTATATAAATATTAAATCCATCGTTTTTCATTCATGATTTATACGAAATGATGACAGTAATTAAGGTATTTGTGATATAAAATTCGTTTATTATTATTTTTTTTTTTTTATTTTGCAACCAAATTTAAAAAGAATTTGATTGCGTTTGCAAAAAAAAAAGCATGTGCATGGAACTACTTTTTCTTCTTAAATACATACATGTACATTGCATTTTACATATTTTTTAATTAGAAAACCTTAATGTAATAAATATAATTGTTGATTGATTGTTTTTTTTTCTAATATTTACATATTACATTACCTTACATCAACATCAAAATTCAAATGTCAAATCTTCTTTGTTTTTCTTACAATTCGTATACACAAATTATATTGAATTTTACCAGATTCAAAATTTTACTTTTTTAAAAAATTATTAACTTCTATTCAAAAAAAGGATCTAAACGAATAGAAACAAAGTAAATCATATAATTGAATAATTGTATTTTCATCAATGATTAGTATGGGTATTCTTTTTGTCTTTCTGTCAAACAATTATTCCCCAGTATTTATACGAATGTTATCAATTATAATAATATAGGATAAGCATTTCAATTCGCATTCAAAATTTCTCGACGGATTTTTTTTTTTTTTTTTTTTTCCCTTCCTTATTGTAACCCTCCCTTTTATTCTCTCTTTTCATCCGTCAAAAAAAGTTTTTTCATTTTCAACTTGTTCCTCCTCCCTCCGTCCCCCCACATTTTTGTTGTTGTACATAATAGCTTATGTAAATCAATCAATTATTATCGAAGAAGCCACCAAAAATAGAGGTGGTTTGTTAATAGTCATTTGTTATCGCTATTGGTATCTTCTTTTTATTTTTATTTTGACTTCCTGAAACAGCAGTAGATGCAGAACTAGAAGGGGGGAAAATAATTATAATAACATATATTTGTTTTGTTCAAAATAACATGATTACCGTCACTCGTAACAACAACTAGAAAATCAAGTTATATAATATATAATGTTACAAAAAAAAAAAAACAACAAAAAAAAAAACAACAAAAAATCATGACTATTTCTGGAATTGTTGATCTAAAGCAACAGATCTTTTTTTTTTTTTTTTTTTTTTTTTCTCACCTTTTAAAAAAAATATTATTACGAAACTTTTATTATGGATTCGTTTAACTTTTTTTTTTTGTTTCTCTTTTTTTTTTTCTTTTTTTTTTTTTTTTTTTTTTGAATACAAAGATCAAGTCAACTTAACCTGAAATTTTCTTGTTATATTTTAAAAATATAAATAACAATTTTTTTTTATTTTTATATTTATTTTTCACAATTGTCTATTTCCAATGTTACTTGCTATATACAGTAAATTTCAAACTTACACAAATATCGCTATAAAGAAAAAAAAAGGGTAGGTACATGAGAGCCAAAATAAAAATTGACTGTTGTTAAAATAAACTTTTTATTTTAAAGCGTATTATTTCACTTTGTTGAAACATTCAAATTTATGTAAAACAGTTTGGTTTTTATTTTTTTTTTTTTTTTGCTCTACTCTCTCTCTCTCCTATTGAAGCGTATCTTCAAAATAACCTCTCTCTCCCCTACTTTCCTGTTTTAGTAGGTTAGTACGGTGTGTTGGTGTATATGTACCATGCAAATGCAATCAAAATGTAAAATGTAAAATGTAAAATGTAAAATGTAAAATAATGTAGAGGTCGCATATACATATGTGAGGTTTGAGCTTGTTAAAAGACTTGCATTAATTGATTGGAGCATTAAATGAATTTCAAAAGTATCGGAGATCTCACTTTCTGTTGGTTACTTGTTATCTGTTGTGCTTATATGTTATTTTTCTTTTTCTTTTTCTTTTTTTTTTTTTCTTTGTAAATTTTCAATAAATTTTTTTATTTTTTAGATTAATTTCAATTATTATTTTTTCTTTTTTTTTTTTTTTTCACTTCAACTTTTATTCTTTTTTCTTTTCTTTCTATAACTTGAATAATAATTTTTTTTTTTTTTTTTTTTCCCATGTAGTTTTGCATGTAGAAGTGAAAGTGAATCTTACATGCATGCATCCATGCATGTTTGAGTTTTTTTTTCTTTTATTTTTACATGAAAAATACGCAGAGGGTCGCAGAATAGAAAGTACAGGACATACACATACACACACTCACTGCTATAGCAGCAGCTGCACTCTGTTCCCTTTTCTTAACAGAATTTTGTACGTACTGCAAATAAAAGAAAAAAAAATAAACATAAAAAAATTGCTTCTCTCTTTATGTCTTTTGCTTATGCTTCACATTACTTCTTATTTGAAAAAAAAAATAAAAAATAAAAATAAAAATAAATAGTGAAAAAGAGACTAGAAGCTGCAATTCTGCGCACCACAACAAACTGCGGACTTGTTTTCCACAATTTAAATTATTATTATTATTATATATATATATATATATATATATATATTAACTTCTTCTTCTTCCCAGTTTGCTGTATATTGATATCAATTGATTAATTATATTTTTCCTTTTTTTTTTTTTTTTTTTTTTTTCTTTCTTTCCTTCTGTCAATTTGGTTGTTTCCAATTTATTCATAATCAAATTTTATTTTGTGTGATTAAGATATTAATAAAATCAAATATTGGTGTTATATATTAAACAATAGCTTGTTTGACATTTATCTCATTTCAATTTGTTTTCTCAACCGTTTTTGAATGGATTAATACTGGACTTTTCATTATCATTATTCATCAAATTGTTTTTCACTCGATATTTAAACTAAACTTCTTCATCTCGTGTATTATACATTTCAATTTTTAATCCGACGTGTGTGTGTGTGCTATACTTATTTTTCTTTTTTTTTTATTAGTCGATCTATTGTTGTGCGTCAAAAGCAAAAAAAAAAAAGTTATCTCCTTTCTCTCCCCACCCCTTTTTTTTTTTTTTTTACTTCTAATTTAAAAAAAAAAAAAAGAAGACATCTTTTAAGTTTCTTATTCCCCTCAGGTTAATCCTTTTTTTTTTTTTTTTGCTAAAAAAAAAAGAGTTGTTTTGTTCTTAAAAGTTTAAGAAATTAAAAAAAAAAAATAATTGTTTTTTGATAGATAATAGCCACTCATGGTAATGTCATATTCTTCAAATCAGTTTCATCAACAGATAAATAGAGCAAATCAGCTTTATCCAAATAACAACTTCAATGCAAATACAAATCAAGTCAACAGTATAATCAATAATAATGGGCATCCAAATCATTTGGGTGGTACCTCATTGAATGGTGAAACTGATAATATACAAAATCAAAATGGGATTCATGATTTCCAAAACTCTTTTAATCCAAACTTATCTTCATCACATACTACCCCTCCAGGTTCTGCAAGCTCGTTTTCATCTCCAACTTCACGCTCTAATCTCCGTACCCCAACTACTAGTATAACTGCAACCGGTACCCCTGGAGGAGGACCAAAAAGAGCTAGAGTAACTGGAGCTAGATTGGCAATTTTATTGAGTGAATTTGATATCAATGCAAACCCAAGCCCAGAAAGTAGAAAATTAATTGCTCAAAAAGTCAGTTTATCTGAAAGATCAGTCAGAATTTGGTTTCAAAATAGAAGGGCTAAAACCCGTAAAGAACAACGTGAAAAAGAAGCAAAAACTTCTGGAATTCAAGATCTGCTCAAAATAATCGATGAAGGAAAAGTAATCCCCATCAAATGTGCAAATGATGATATCAAATTCATTCATGCTGCTTCAGTAACAATCGGTAGATGGCAAAGAGTCAAACAAGATCATGCAATCAATCATGTCTTTTCCCCTCAATTGACAGATTTATCTCCTACTAGTGTCGAACAAATGATGTCTGATCCGTTGGATTTGGCAATTGTTTATACTAAAGCCGATCGTGAATTGAATTATTATTTCTACAATTATGCCGATGGCCAAAAAGTCTTGTTCAGAATCAATTTATCTTTAAATGACATTTGTTCTTGCTCTTGTACCCCTTCTCTTTCAAGAGGTTCTGCCACTACTGATTATACTAGAAATAGTTTTAATGGTGAATTGATTTTATTTTTAACTAAACCTCCAAATTTCGCCGTTCATTTCACAAATGCCCCAAAATCTCAATGGACTAAATCAGATGATTTTAGTACCGATCAAGAAGTTAAAGATGCCCATTTCGGTAAAGGTGGTAAAAGTATTCCTCATAGAATCATTGGTCGTAATGAACCTTTACGTTATTTGGAAAATGAAATCCGTCTGTATTTGGTGAAATCAAAAAATTATCATCCTCCTCCAAATTCTCATAGCCCAAAACTTCCAACCCTTGATTCTTCAGCTAATGGTATTTCTCCTTTAATATCAAATCCTTTGGATAATACAAGCCCAAATAATAATTTGGGTGGTCATACTTCTGCAAACTCAATGGTAGGTGGTCTTGGTTCTTCATTCGATAGTCAAGCTTTTTCACCATCAATAAATACTTATAATTTCCCATCGGTTGGTAACACAATGCAATTTTCTCCTGGTGATATCAATTCAGGATTCCATTCACATACTCAAAGTAATGCTTCTCTTTATAGTTTGGGTTCTCCAAGTCAAACCCCAACTTCTGGTTCTTATCCTTCAACCGAATTTTATGGATTCCCTCAAGCCCCAATGACTGCCCCTTCTAATAATTTGTCCTCAATGTTGACATATCCTCAAGTTCAACAAAGTAGTTTGGCGTCTCCTGTTTCTAGTGCTTCCATCAAAATTGCATCTCCAAGTTATACTACTAGTTCATCTAGTGCTCCTCCTCCATCTTCTTCAACTTTTGATTCTGGTGCTAGTATGTTGGATTTTTCAAAACCTCAATTCAATGATTCTCCAATGCAATTCAATAACAACAATAACAATAATAATAATAACAATAACCAAGTCAATAGCCCGATCCATAACACCCGTAATAATCAAACTACAGGTCTTCATTCCCCACCTTCTTTTGCAAATAATAATAATAATAATAATAATAATAATAATAATAATAATAATAATAATAATAATAATAATAGTCAACAAGGCCTTCCTCCTGGTCCTCCTCATTTACCGGTTTTACAACCCCCAAAACAGCTCCATCATCATCATCATCATCATCATCCTCCTCCTCCTCATCATCATCATCAAACATTACCTCCTCCTTCATCTTCTCATCAACAACCAGGGTTTATGATGTCAAATCAAAATTCACAACCTGAATATTTTTATAGCACATTGCCCCCACTTTCTGCAATGCCAACAATGCCTGTTTCTCCAAATAATATGCATCTCCCACCTCAAACACCGCAAACACCGCCACAATTGGGCTTAGTAACTGGCTCAAATGATCGTCAATCTCAAAGTGGTACTGAAAACCAAGATCGCTTCCAAAAACAACATCAACCTCAAGCATTGCGCTCCAATGAGATAATCAATGGCAATAAAGTAGAATCACCTTTGAATTCGATGAAACCTCAAAATGGAGAATCAAAATGACAAATCTTTTTCATATAATCTATTTGATAAAAAAAAAAAAAATAAAAAAAAAAAAAAAATTTCATATCATTTCTAACCTTTTTTTTTTTTTTTTTTTTTGTTTCTTTTGCTGCTTCTTTTTTTTTTTTTTTTTTGCTTTTCCTTTTTAAAATTTTTTTCGGTTTTTTAATGATTTGTTCAAAACTATTCTTGCTTTTCTTAGAATTTAATAGCTATAATAGTTATAAATTGTACTTGTGCGTTGCATGTTGTTTTTTCCTTTTTATTTTTATTTTTATTTCCGTTTCTTGTGTTTTTAAAGTCATTTTATTTCAGTTATTCCTCGCTTTAGATTTTTCTATCGTTCAATTGGTGATTATTTATTCTTTTTTGTTGAACCATTTTCATTGTGATTCTTTAAATAATTTCATTCTTTTTTTTTGTTTCAGTTTTATTATATTAGCTTTTCTCTTCATTATTGGTGTTATTTTATAGCTTAACGATTATTTTTATATTATTAAATTATTCTTCTTCTTTCAGTATTATTCCTTCAATTATAATTGTTATTAAAAAGTTCAATTTTTTATTAATTGTAAATACAAACCACATATTATAATACAAAGTTTATCAAGGAATAAAAAAAAAAAAAAAATAAGCGTATGCAAAAAAAAAAAAAAAAAAAAAAAATTAAAGATTTAAAAGAGGGACACAAATATTAATGATAGATTTTTTTCAATAAATTGGTAGAAACAAATATTTGTTCATCATAATCATATTTTTGAAAAAATATTCCTACAATATCATTCGAAATCAAATCATTGATGACATTTTGACTCAACACCCCCAATATTTCTCGATGATCATTAGCATTTCTTGAATTGATATCTTCACGATCATTATCATTTCTTGAATTGAAATCTTCACGATCAATTTCAAATTCTGAATCTTCACGTTCTGCAAATTTTGTTCCCACAAGTCCCGCTGGAGAACAAACATCAACATATCCTTGAGTATTCAAAACATTGTAAAAAATATCTGGAGCCCTTTTCGATAATGAATTGTCATGTTCAGATGTCATTGAATAGTTTATTTTCCAACCAACTATAATACCATACATTGACCATCGCTGATGATAAACAATGTCACCAATATTAAATTTTCTCAACAGTTTATTATTATTTTTATTTGTAAAAGAAGTTTGATGATCTTCAGGATATATGTTGAAAAAATTCATAAAACTTTGCTTGAATTCTTTTTGTAAATGTAACTCCAAATCGGTGAAATATTCATAACGTAACTTTTGTTGATCAATAAAACTAATTTCTTTGGACATATTTAAAGACAAAGATGATTTTTGTGAAAAATTTTCAAGTGGCCAAATTTCTTTTAAAAATGGCAAGTCAGTGAAATATTTAAGCTTTAGATCATTAAGAAATTTGTCAGCCGCAACATCTTTTTCAAGTATAGATGTGACTCCAACTATACTACTAGATAGTTGTCGAGTAATTAGGAGCTTATAATACATGGCTATATGGTCGAAATAATCTTGATCTATTTGGAATTTTGAAATTGGAAATAATGTAGCATTGATTTCTTGTTGTGAAGGATTGTTGTTTTCAGGAGTTATACTAATTTCTGTGATTCTTGGAAGTTTATACTCAAAAACATAATGAAGCACATCCAGTGGCTTCAAAGGCTCTAAATACATTTTCATTGAGTTTGCAACGTTACTTGTTGTTCGAATATATGTCAATAGCTGAGAAAGGCGATAGACTTTTATACTGTCTTTATTTATGACAATGAATGATTTACCATTTTCAAAACTGGAATCTTCAACTATAAGAAGACATCGCGAAACATAACAATTAATACCAACATTCAGAGCAATTCTTTGAATAATTGATGCTAGTATCATCACACTTCCTTTAGCTTCACCAGCATATACACGCAATAGAAAAAAATCTTCTATTGACGGTGACGTTCGATGTGTTGTTACCTTGATATGATCTTCCGCAAGATGGCTACGATATTTCATATTTTTCAATGAAAAGAACCGTTTTATAATATAAACAACTGCCTTAGTGGGTGTGTATTCATCATCATTATGAAGTGATGATCTGAAATCCTTAAAATCTTGTATCAAACTATTAAAAATTTCGTAACGATAGGAAAGTAAATTATCAAAGGCAGGATCAAAATATGATAATTTGAAAAATACTTCTTCTAGTGGAATTGAGGGTATTCGTTCACTTTTTGTGAAAACAACGTCATATACCATTTGAAATCCAATACTGCAACGTAGAGACTTTAATAATCTGCTAATAATATAGAATCTGGGTAAATTTTGCAATCTTAATGTATGATTTTCATATAACATTTGAACTTGTGGCACCAACAAAGGAACTAATAACCTTCCATATTTCAATATGCCCCACAATTCATTTAGTCCATGGGTATTCAGAAATATGGAATCAATTGTTATATTGTCTATTTTCTCCATTATTTCATAGTCTATATGATTTCGCTTTCTATAATAGTTGAAAAAATTGTCAACATCATAAAGTTCCGCAGTTTCACAATCGCTTATACTGAACCATCGTTTTTTGCACCAACTTTGCCATATCGAACTATTATCACAATAAAATTTGAAAGAAGATGATGTGAGCCGAAGCAGAAGTAAGTCTTTGGGCAAAAGATGCTCGAATATTTCATTCCACGTATCTTGAGGAATATCAAGAATTTGTGCCATTTTTGGGGATTTTTTTTTTTTTTTGATGCAACTTTATTTACTAAATCTATAAAACTTTATCGAATCAAGATTTTTTTTTTTTTTTTTTTTTTTTTTCTATAGGTCTATGGGTCAACTTTTTTTTCAAAATAATATCTAGGAGCTTCTTTTTAGACTTGTCAGTCATTTGATTTTCAGGAAATTGATCAGAGCGCTACTGGTGATAAACGAATATTTTTTTTTTTTTTTTTTTTTTTTTTTTTCTTTTTCCCCTCTTGAAAATATACCCGCAGGCCCAAACTTCTTTCACCAAAAAAAAAAAAAAAAAAAAAAAAGCCGTCATATGAAAAGTATGAAATCATTCAATGTTATAATCCAGTTTCTATGTGGGTTTGAATGTATGTTATATCCAATGCTTATTATTTCTCTTACAGTAATTATTTTTATAACAACAGGATTTTTAGTTTTGGGGGAGGGTGGAACAGATTGAGAACAATATCAGCTGAATATATGGACCTGCACTGTATACAGGAACAGGTTTGTAATTGAGCCCTTGAAAAGAAACCTGGCTTTCATTTTATCGTATTTTAATTATGGTGATACTAGTTTATTAATAAATAAATAAAAGAGCAAGATTTTTAATGGGTGAAGGGTCCTATTAACCGCACGAATGAGCGTAGTCTTGATATTGAATTCCTTGTAATAATCTATAAGCACAGATTAAAACAAAAAAAGAAGAAGTTAGAAATACCTTGACCTTTCACTGCTATTTAGATATGAAGTTAGTAAACAGTAAGGGATATATATCTTTATCTTATCTAGATAATTTCTTGCAGCTTATTTTCATGTTAAAGTTGTGAGCTCATGAGTGTGGTGTTACGCGCTTGTATGTATATATCATGCACAGGCCACAAAAAAACGGATTTTTTTTTATTTTTTGTTTTTGATAGTTTGGTCTTCGCTCATAACAGCAACAAAATTATTGTTATGTGCCCTTGCGACTCTGTAAACATCTCTTTGGTCCCTCTTGGAAGGCGTCTCCATAGCAAAAATTTTTTTTTTTTTTTTTTTTTTTGATGATTGTTGTTTTTGCCTGCTTTTTTTTTTTTTTTTGTAGTTTTTTCCTAGTTTCCCCCTTCTTTCTTTCTTTTGTGCTGTTAGCAAAAAGACTGTTGAAAATTGCTACAAATACTACAAGACTTCAGTCAACCTTTGTAATAAATAAATATTTATTGCATACAACTTTATAAACTGTTGCCAATTGATAATGGATAGCGTTAATTCTGCTACAGCTGAAGCAGTTGCAGCCGCCGCAGTGGCTAGTGTTGATAAAGATTCGCTCGCGTCCAATGCTGTTGCTGCTTCTCTTGAGCAACCTTCTCCATCATCTCAAGATGACGCGAAAATTCAAATAAAGTCTGAAATTAATGAAGATTACCAAGATATAGACGACGAGGAAATTCCTGGTCTCCCAGAAGATATTGATCGAAATGTAATTCAACCACCACCACCTCCTGAACAATTTTTCTCTACTTTAGATGAAGCTAAGTTATATGTCCTGAATTATATGGCGTACACCAACACAAGATTGGTGATTTATCATTCTAATTTTCAACGTGGAATTCTCAATTATAGGTGTCAATTTGGAATCAATAAAAAGGATAATTCGTTGATAACCATAGAATCATCAAGAAAAAGGACAGCTGAAGAATCTATTGACAAAATTAATTGCTCGTTTGACGTTTCTATAAAACATGATAGATACACTGGTCATTTCAATTTAACAGTTCCTTATGCTAACCATTCGCATGAAACTTCGGGTTACGATCCTTTCAGATCAAAATCAATAGAAGCTATTGATTCTCTATTTCAATTGATTAATGATCAGCAAATATTTGATCCTGAAAGAATCAAGAATATCTTGCAAGGACAGATTTTAGGTCACGAACTAGAGTACACTTTAAAAGATGAAATCAGTCTTGAAGAGTTAACTGGAATTTTACAAAATTTTGATCGATTGGCAAGATATATATACAAGTTGATTCATTTTGAGAATATGCAAGATTTTGATGCTATTAAATTTTTTGTTATCAATACTTTTAGGCATCATGAGATTTCTGACGACCTAATCAAAACACACCTCTCTACGTCATTCAAGCTAAAATCTTTTCTTGATAAGGCTCTAGGTTTTGTACATGGTACTCAATTGAATCAATCTCTTTTGGATGCTGCTGCTCATGCTATTAATAATGATGCTAATGTATTTTCTCAAACTGAAAATATTGACCCTGAAATTTCTAATGTGATTTCTAGAGAAAATAATTTAGTTGTGGCAAATAATAATGATCAAATTAAATTAAAGCTCGAACACAATGATTTGGGCCATGTAAATGTTCAAGGTACTGAAAATATGAACTCGTTACAGCATTCTCAGTTGGGTAATCAACATGATCACGACTATCACACAAATGTTTTGAACCAAGCAATTGCATTATCGTCACTCAGTAACCACCAAATTACCAATTCTATGATCGAAAGTCTCAAGGCCTCTCGAGCAACTGCAGCAACAGCAGTCGCCCAAACTAACGCACATGCTATGTTGCATCAGGGAAGACATGCTGAAATCGCGCCAAACTCCCATCAACAATTACAACACCAAGATCTTCAAGAAGATAAACCTGTTCTTGCACCAGTAGAGCAGGACTTTTCAAGTATGGAACGTGCAAAGGATTATTTGAAGCAGTATATGGCTGAAACTCAAATTGGATTGGTTATATACAAGAGTGGTAAAAATAGAGGATATGCTTTATACCGTTGTGAACGTGGGGGTAAACCCGAAGAGAATTTGATCAAAAGAAGATCTTCAATAAAACAACAAGCAGGAAATACTTTGAATGAAAAAGGAGAAATGGTAGACAAGACTGGTAAAGTCATCAAAAAGAGAAATAGACAATCACGTAAACTTAACTGTCCTTTCAAAGTGCACATCAAACATGACAAAAAAACTGACAAATATAAGCTTACTGTTCCTGCTTCAGAACATAACCATCCAATGTCATTTAACAATCTCAAAGATCATCCTATTCTCAGAAAGCGAACCGAAGAACACTTGAACTATATGAAAGAACTCTATGTCCAAGGTTTGACAAAACCACAATTTTTGAAGAGACGGGTCCTTGAAAAATTTCCTGAATTGAATATTATTGATAAAGATATTTATAATGATATTCGAAAAATTAAATTACAACTAAAAGCAGATTTCAATAAAAATTCTAGTGGTAACTCGATTCATACTGGTGGCTCATACCCTGCTGATCATGCAGCTGCAGCTTTAGTAGAGCATCAACAACAGCAACAGTTCCAGGAGCAATTACAACAACAACATCAAATTCATCAACAGCAGCAACAATTACAACAACAACAATTACAACAACAACATCACCATCAGCAACAGCAGCTTCATCACCAACATTTGCAGCAACAGTTTGAACAGCAACAGTTACAGCAGGAGCAGCAGCAACAGCAACAACAGCTACAACAACACCAAAATCATCAACAAGATCAGCAATTGGTTCAACAACAAAATCAGCAACAACAACAAGATCAGCAGCAAGATCAACAACACCAATATCAATTACCACCAACATCAACACCTCCTTCTCACCATCAAGTGACGGCTTTAAATAGAATTACCGCAATGAATAACGATGTAAATCAAGCCAATGACAGTACTTCTGCGTTTCACGGTTTAATGAATAATATTACTGCAATGGCTGCTAGTGCTTCCCAAGGTAATATACCCGAAAACTCTAATGACGATATTTCAGGAGAGGTGCCTAATGCAAGTAATGAAGAAGAAAAAGGTAGTTGACAACCTAATGTTAATTTAATTTGATTTCAAGATGATGCTGTTATGGAAAGACTTTTTGTTTGCTTTTTTTTTTTTTTTTTTTTTTTTTTTTTTTACCTTTCTTTTATTTGTTTTAAATTTTATTTGATTGAATTTCAGTAATATAATTTTATGTTTACGTACAAAAAGAAATTTGTTTTTCATTTTTCTAACATTTGTATAATTTGGTACTAATTTTTCCTCTATAAATCTTGTTTAAATTTACTTATCTGTATTGCAGCTTATATGAGGATATTATGTAATTTCATGTCGATGTTCAGCCAACAAGAATCTTATATATATATATATATTTCCATTACAAAGCGTAGATCGACAATTTGATCAACCAATTTATTATGATTACATCATGATTACTGTTCCATACAAAATAAAAGAAATCAAATTATTTAGTCTCTAAAGCATTCATTTTCGAAAGCTTCCAAACCAGAATCAAATCCTTGTTCCCATTCCCATATGAATCCACTTTCGCCATGATTCAGTGTATGTTCTTGGCGTCTTGCTGATTTCCAAGCATGTTTTCTTCCCAACTTTGATCCATCAAATTTAGCAAATTCAGCAGCATCATTCCAACCAGTAATGAAACCATCTTTGTAACGATCATGTTCATAATTTTCTTCTGGGTTAGTATTGTCCCAGTAATTCAGATGTTCTCCTAATTTATGTTCTAAAATTTGGTCTCTGATATCTTGACCTGGAATTTCAGGAACTGAAGTTGATCTTTTTGGAATGGCACCTTTATTCACCATTGGGACAAATCCCCATTCACCACCATCGCCATGCTCGAACTTATAAGTCCAGAAATAACTACCAGAACAACGTTGGTTGAAAAGTCTGATTTGAGAATTCAAATAGTGTTGGACTTTTTCGTCACGATCACCATGGAATTTTTCCCATGTTTGACCATCAAGCACTCCACTATATTCACCAACAATTATGTCTGCTTTACCATTTACATCACAAAAGCAAGTATCATCAAGTTCGCTAATGATTGTGTCAGGATCTTTAGATTTATCAGCGTCATCAAAACATCTATATACATGACAATCCAAAATTACCCCTAAATCTCCACCTCCAAGATTGGACTCACCTTCAGTAACCCACTTGACCCATTGGTTTGGACTCCACCCATCTGAAATCACAATTGGTATAGTTGAATCATGTTTACGAATCTTGTGGATTGCTGCCTGATAATACTTTGATTGTTTTGGTGCTGGATCACTAAATACACTTTCATTTACAATTTGAATACCAGCAATATTTTCATAGCCGGATAAATCTTCCACCACAAATTTCAAGACCTCAAAAGCAATGGTTTGATATTTTGATGAGTCCCAAAAGTCTGCATTGTCAAGTTTTGCTCCTGAATGATCACCAGTATTAGCTCCACCTGGTAAAGCATGTATATCCACAAGAACCGAGATGTCATGTTCTTTGGCTTTTTCAATATAATTTGATTTGAAAATTGACCAAGCATTTTTGTATACAGACGAGATATCAGAAAAAGGAGTATCGTCAGTGAATCTACCACCATCAACATCCCAATATCCTATAGGAATTCTAACACTAGTGACTCCGACGGATTTAAGCCAGCTCCAGTCATTATCGGTGATAAAACCAGTCCAGTGCGCCTCCAAAGCATCTCTGGTTTTTGAAACCCCATTTTCTTTAACTTGTGCTTCAATGGCATCAAGTTCTGCAACAGTATCATTTATGAAAAACGATCCATGAATGTATTTTTCTAAAATAAAAACAGAACCTAAGTTTACCCCAAAATTTTTACGATTTTGATAGAGTTGCTTCTTTGTAGGAACAGAATTAGCAACAGCAGGGTCAGCTGCTTCAAAATCGTAATCTTTGAGAGAATAAAAAAAAGATCCGAACCCCATATTGAACAATTGATTGAAATGTAATGAAGTCTATAATAATGGTAATAATATTAATAGTTTAAGTATAATAAGTCAAATCAGAAATTCAACAATTCGATCTAGAATATAAGCAATAAAGGATAATTGCTATATTATATAGCAAAAAAAAAAAAAAAAAAAAAAAAAAAGAAAAGAAAAGGCACTTTCCGCAGATTCGGTTTTCGCTACATATTTTTTTCATTTTATTTTTTTTTTGTTAATCAAAAGAATGCCCAGAAACAAAAAAAAATGAAGCATACCGTGTAACATACCACTTACATTGACTCTGATTCAAAAAAAAAAAGAAATACATTTAACTCAATAGAATTTATAACGTTGATTTTATAAAATAAGTCGAAAAGATTGTCGATTATAATTTTAATCCACATAATATTCATCTCTAAGAAACTTTTGGCATATTACCATGTGACTCAAACACCCCCTCCCCCCCAAAAAAAATATATATTTCATTTTTTGCTAATTAAACTATTTTTTTTTGTTTTTTTGTTTTTTTTACTTTGCAATTTGTAAAACGTGGAAAAAACAAATGAAAGACACTCTCTAACCTCATATTTATTTTAATACTGCAGCGCCAAAATTCAACTAGCTTTTTTTTTTTGGTTTTTTTTTCAAACAATTAACAGCTAATTTGGAAAATGAAGCTCTCAATATTTCTCACATTCGTACTCACGTATTTATTATGTGTCACTGAAGCAATTTCATCATCGGAAATTTCCAAAATAAGATCGAAGCAAAAAAAATCAATCATCAATTTGAAGAACTCCAATTTTGAAAAAATTCTTGATGGTCCACGAGATTTCTCGATTTTAGTTATGTTGACTGCCAGTAGTCCTCAAGTTGCTTGTGTTTTATGTAGCCAATTCGAGCCAGATTATCAAGCTGTTGCCGATAGTTGGACCAAAGCTCATCCTCAAAATGATGGCTTATATTTTGCTAAAGCAGATTTTAGTGAAAGTTCACGAAAAGTATTCGAACGTTTTCAATTACAATCTGTTCCAAAATTATTCTTATATAAACCAACAGGAGAGCATGTCCCATTGAATGTTGGTTATGAAGAGTATCAGTTTTTCGAAGGTGATCATCTCAATTTCTTGGCCTCTTTTATCAAAGCTAAAACTGGTAACGAGATCCATGTGGAAAGACCTGTCAACTATGCGGGATTTATCTTTGGCGTCATGACCATTGCCGCTTTTACTACAATTATTCTTGTTTTTAGAAAAGTCATCTTAAAGCTTCTCACTTCTAAACAACTTTGGGGTGCTGTAACAATCATTACCATTTTGTTTTTCATCACCGGTTACATGTTTAATCAAATCCGTGGAGTTCCTCATATTGGAGCCAATCAACATGGTCCTGAATATTTTGCTGGAGGCCAACAAAATCAATTCGGTATTGAAACAAATATCATGAGCACTGTATATGGAGTAATGGCCGTTGCAGCAATATTGTTAGTAACAAAAATACCTTCATTAACTCATCCTAAAGTTCAAGCTATTGCAGTTTTAACTGTAGTTTTTTTAATATGGTTCCAATACAGTTTGTTGTTTGATATTTTTGCAAAGAAGAGTTGGGGTTATCCTTACCGCCTTTTGCAATTATTCCACTTCTAAACATCAATATATATATATATATATATATATATTTATAAATGCCCTATACCATTGTATAATATTCTATTTCATCTACATTGAATTTTTTTTTCTTATATGTATATATGTATGGAGAATAAAAATAAAATTTCAATTCAAATACATTTGTTTTTGTGTCTTTGAAAATGGGTATCGTACTGTCGATAACCTTTCCTCAATAATAATAAATTCTACCAACAGATTTGTTGTCTTTTCAAAACATTCTTAATTTATTGGTTAAAAGTCAAATTGAAAAAAAAAAAAAAAAAAAAAAAAAAAAAAATGAAAAAATAAAAGATGAAAAGAAAAGTGTATCAAAAATCGCTTTAATAAAAATGTTAACCTTTATGAGAGCTAGTACGTACATGGCTCATCAACAAATGTATTAAGCGAATGTCGTCTATGTTTGAATAGATTTAGGTGTGTTGAAGATGAATTCAGAGGCTTTTCTTTATGGTGATGATGAAGCCCATGTTCCAAATTTGAAAATAAATTTGTAGCCACAGTGCTACCAAGATGGGCTCCATGGCCACTTGTTGAAGCATTCTTGGCTCTGGAACCACTGGAAAGCCTCTTCAATTTTTGTTTGAATGAAATCTTTTTGTATGAAGATTCTTTAGAATTTTTTGAGCTATCGTTGTGGAGATAGATTGTACCTTTTTCGGCATCATCATTATTATTAGGAAATAAAGGCAATCTTGAATACTGTCCTTTAGTAGATGTTTTTCCCCCATGTTGATATGTCAAATAATCAATTGTGGCAATATCGGAAGTCTCAGTATTATTATTATTATTATTATTATTATTATTATTATTATTATTATTATTATTATTATTATTATTATTATTATTATTATTGTTATTGTGGAGTATCGACGTGTCAGTTCTTCGAGTGGTAGGTAATTCTGTAGTGTACGACTGCACGAGCTTGAACCCTGTTGTCGAGTTAGTGTTCTCTTTTTGAAGATAATTCCGCAGCCTTGTCAGTACTGGATCAAGTAGTTTTTTAGAATTGATAGATATACCATTTGTCTTTATCCGCTCAATAGATCTATTATTTGTGTTCAAACTTGTACTTGTTGTTGACCTAGACATTCCCGAATCATCTGGTGAATTTGGCTTCTCCTCTAATGATTTGCCAACTAGCTTTTTGTATGCGTCAATATTGACGTTATTATTTCTAGTTGCATGATCTTTAACATTTTGCTTATCACTTAGATTATTAATAATAGCTTCATTAGCCATATTAGTTGTTGGACTAATAACATGAGTTGAGGTATTGTGAACATCGACAGCTTTTGTTTCATCAATTTTGGCTTTACTTCTTTTGTCTTCACTATCTGTACCACTACCATTGAAATGAACGCTATTGTCAGTGCCATTATTATCCGATAACAAACGATTATTCGATGTAGATGTTGAAGTTGTAATTTCACTTTCATCAGAATTCTGCACACTAGATTTTAGCTCCTCAGCATCATTGGTCAAACTAGGATATACAAGGTTACCAGAATGGTTTACACTAGATGCTCTTTTGAAGAACCCAATTAAACTATTTCTCTTACTTCGATTATTATTTGATTTTGAATCAAGGGAAAGTCTACTTGAATCCATAGAAGATTTTGCTAAGTTATGGTCAATTCCTGCAGTACCTTCATTTGACTGTCTCTTGAGAAAAATAAAACTTCTGCGTTTTTCTCTCTTATTATTATTTGAATCATGATTCGATATAGGTGAGATTGAACGGCCTTTGAAACTTTTTCTGCAATAATCTGCTGGAACATTGCCTAGAATTGCTCCAAATGGATCTTCCAAAAGGTATTTCGAGGATTCATCTCCATGATTCTCTGTATCATTAATTGAACCAATACTAATTGGTGAAGTCATATTCTCCTTGTCATTTATGCCACTGCCACTCACTTTATCAGGTATTGGCAAAGAAATATTAGAGCTCGTTCTAAGTGGTAAAACATGGGATCTATCCTTTTTATAAATTTCCGGGTTTGAAAGAAGTGATATATCAGCTGCCGGATTACCAATCAAATCATTATTAAGTGAAGTTTCTTCGATTGTGCTGACATTACTTGGGGCACCTAATAGCGAGTTGTTGAGATTTAAATTGTAACTGAGAGGTTTCGTGCTATTGTTTCTGTATATTTTATTACTTGTAGAATCGCTTTCACAAAAATCTGAATCATCACGATCAGTTTCAACTGCACCATTGTTTCTATATGTTTTACCATTATGCCTAAAAAAATCTCTAAATGAATTTCGTCTTTTGCGAACAGTAACATCTTTATCATTAAACCATGCACTAATCAGTTGGATTGATTCTGCGCCAACAGATTTGCTATGCTTTCTTCCAAGTTTAGGAAATATAGAACTAAGTGGTCCTTGTTGAGGTTTAGTTTCACTTGTTAAGTTTTCTTGAGACTCTATTGGTGGAGTTAAGTGAATAGTAGGAATGATAGGAGCTGATTTAGTTGAGCGGGCTGGTTTAACTGGATCATTTCTTCTCTTTAGCAAAATATGTTCATTTTTACCGGAAAATGAGAAGGCTCTTTCGACAAATGATACTTTTTTACTAGATTTCAACTTTGCATCACTTGGAAATTTACCAATTATTCTATAAAACACCAAAATCCCATAGTTTGTGAGAACATTGAATCCAAAAATTAACACTGATAAAAACAAATTAAAAGACGAAGAAGAAGAAGATTTCTCTTTAAAAGCCAATACTAAATACTCAACATAAAAATTTTTTTTAGTCAATCTTTCATTATTATTACCATAACTGTTTTTCTCTATTTGATTATTCAGTGACGACGATTTATTCCTCTTATGACCAGTTCTAGTGCTGGATCTTAAGTCTCTCCGTTTTGGTCTACTTGCTTCAGAAGTAAAGGTTGTTCCTTTTGGTGACTCCAGCTGTAATTTATTTAAATCATCGCAGAAATTGAAAAATTCACCACTCGCAGATGATGCTGATGATGAAGTTTTAGTATCTTGAGCCATTGATTTTTCTAATTGATAAGTTTGCTGCTTTTTGTATTTTTTTTCCATTAATTTTATGTCCGGTGTTACCGATTTCAATTGCTTGTAATAATTTTCAATAATATGATAAATTATCGGAATTGATCTTTTTAAAAAAGATTGATGTAAATATAACTTGTTATCATTATCAAATCCAAGTAATGCATTCATTATTAGCAATATTGTTCGATGAGATATGCAAAGTAACCAATCTAGAACATTTTCCAACACCAAGCTATTATTTCTGTGGAGTGATGATAGGTGCAATTGCTTATCTACTTTATATTTTGACTTTCTAATAGATATCAGTTCCCCTGATGCTCCTTGGCTAGTAAGGGATGGTTGAATAAACTGATCAAAAATTATGATATAACCTTGAGTATAGGGGTTGAATACCCACAATTTGATTAGCAACAGCCATAAAGTACCATTTTTGGTGTCGAAATGGGATAGTAGCGGCTTAATTATATTAGTTTCTACAGAAGATACTAGAATAATAACGGTTAAGAATTTTATCCAAGATCTCAATAACTTTCTATCATTGCTGTTGAGTGCTTTTAGAGATATAAGGGTTGGTATTATCAGTGAAACAGCTACTCTAAGAGAAACTGTTAGTATCATTTGTATATATTATTGAGATTAAAATATCGTAGCATACCGTGAAGCATTCAAGACTATGTCATATGGTATTACTTTAGACTTCATTGCACATGATGTTCAACTATATGGTTGTATTGCAGTTTGCTCAAGATATTAGCTTCTTTTCTTTTTTTTTTTTTTTTTTTTTTTTTTTTTTTTTTTTTTTTTTTTTTTTTTTTTTTTTTTTTTTTTTTTT
>JASTUB010000271.1:4029-23013 GCA_031124825.1 Saccharomycopsis vini
ACAGACATCCCTCAAAACAACAGCGACCACAAACCGCAAACCCAAACAGCGCGGCGGAGGGGGGGGCGGTGGGGTGGGGGGGCCCCGCCGTGAAGAATCATCAGATCAGGTTTCTTTTTTAACCCTTTTCTTTTCACTGGAACTATGCTCATCTCGTTTTCTTTTTTTGCTTTCTTGTTTGCCAAATTCTTCATCTGATAGTTTTTCTTCTTTCTTTAAAACTTTTTCATCAGATGATTCTTTTTCCTTTTGTTCGTTGCTTTGGTCGTGCTCTTCTTTTTCTTCTTTTCCGCTTTCTTCTTCATCTTCTTTTTCCCGCTTAATATTTTGTTTTTTCTTAGGTTTTTTGAATTGTAACATAGATGTGATACTGACATCATTATTTTTAGCAACTTTCTTATCTTCTTCATTTTTTGTCATATTTAACGGTTTATTTAAATGATCTCCTTTATTCGTTGTCTTATTGACTTCTTGAGAGACTTCATACCATTCCAAATCATCTTTTTGATATGTTTTCAAAATTTTTTCCAACTCTTCCTTTGTTTTTTTTCCAGTTTTTTTCTCTTTTTCTTTTTTATCACTATTATCACCCTCTGACTTAATCAAATCAACATTCAACCATGAATTCCATTCTTTAGAACCTGGTTCCAACATAATTGGCATCCGATCATGTAACCAACGTAAATTTTTTGGGGCCGGGCCAGTAATGATTGAATAAGTATACAAAGAATTACCATCCGTTTTCCCACCATCATGCTCAGAATCATCAATTGGTTTCTTAAGTTCAGTTTTAGACCACAAAGCTGCCAAAAAAATCAATTTATCATGATTTTTCTTCTGAACATAAAAAGGTCGCTTGTTTACGATTTGTTTAGTATTGGTTTTTTTCCCTGCCGCTGCAGAGCTTTTTGATTTTGATTTAGAAGCTTTAGTTGTTTCTTTCTGGTCTTTTTCGTGAATCCATTCATAATACCCTTGAATAGGAATAACACAACGGTTGTGATGAAGATATGGACACCATAATTTAGAACCCGATTCGAGACTCTCTCTTCGAGCATTGAATGTTCTATAGGTGGAAAAAGTCTTAATGTCTTTAGCCCAAAATGGTAAAAGACCAAATTTCATATATCTGACAACGTATTTTTTTTGGGATGTATCATAGTCGTTTGTGTTTTCCCTGTGATGATTTTCTTCCTCGGTGTCGTCATGATGGTTGGAATTTTGATAAATTACAGGGCTATAATTAGTGGGACTAATATTATAGGATTGATAATTTCCTCGGGGCTCAATTAGATCAATATCAGTGATATTGTGTTGATTATTCAAAATATTGAGTATATTTTCAGGTTCCTGTTTATATTTTTACCATCACAATTTTTTGAAATAATATTAAGCAAGGTTAGTTTTGAAAAAATAACAAGCATGCAAGTAAACAGAGGAATGTCGTTGCATTCTAGATGGCAAAAAGACATACAATAGCAAATACGAATCTTCCACACATTTCTCTTTTTTAACTTTACGATTTTGAGACTGGATCACATGGTAGTTAAAAATATTATTCTTCCCAAAATTCTTAGATGAGATGAGATGAGATGAGAAGTGGTATTTTGAATCTTTGCAGCCGTTGCATTGGCGTGCAATATAATATTTTTACCCGGGAATATCAGCGCTTACAGTTGTTGCCCCCCACAAATTAATTACTTTGATACAATATCCACATGTAGGAGTATTATTATTATTATTATTATTATTATTATTATTATTATTATTATTATTATTATTATTATTATTATTATTATTATTATCATTACCACTTATTTACTCTCTCAACTTACATCATGTAATCATTTAAACAGACTTAGAATAAATTATAAAACTAAAAAAAAAAAAAAAACCCAGGAATTTATAATAACCAATTCTAGAAACACAGTAACATAAAAATATTCTCTACTTGAAGCCAAATCCCATTTATCCATTCATCTATCAATCCAATTTTTTTTCATCTTTTTTTTTTTTTTATTTTTTTTTTTTCCTTTGGTTTTTTTTTTTGGTTTTTCATTACCTATGTCGTAAATAATTTGACCTTGATAATATTTTACCTTTCAATCTTTCTTTGCAAACCTCCCATAATCCCAGCCTATAATTTCGCTTGAATATATATATATATACATTCCCCTCATTCTAACCAGCTTTTCACAATTTGATCCTTCCTCCGATGGAGAAATCATCACTTATATCACTTTCACTTTCATTTCCACCATTATTAACATTAGAACTATTACTATTATTGAGAATGCTACTGTACCGCTGGTGCTGAAAAGATTGTATTCTTGCCATTTCATTATTGAACATTTGTTGCTTATGCGACAATGTCAACTGGTTCACCTGTATTTGCAAATTATTAACCATATTTACCAAGCATCGAACGTCTTTTGTAAGTTGATAATTCTCCGCAATTACCAGTTTTAAATACCATGCAGAATCTTCTTCTACTTTCTCTGCTTTCGTTTCTTCTTCATTCTCTTCCTGATCTCCACCCAGGTAATTTCTGGTCTTCGAAACACTGGCTAAACTTGTTGAAGAAGTCAACAGATTATGAGCAAAGGAATCGTCATAAGTACTGGAGCTATTGTTTCGTCTCTGGGGCTTGAAAACCTCATTCTTATAATTTTGTGGTATAAAATTATCTTGTGGGGTAGGGTCAGATTCAAAATAATCAAGGTTATTTATAAACATTTTGTCTTTATAAAGGTAAGGGATGGAATTAACAAACCATTTAAACTTGTTCAGTAATGCAGTGTTTGATCTAATGAGTTGTGATAATAGTCTTTCCTGTTCTGCAAACTTTGAGCTGATTTTGGTGAATTTACAAATATCGTTCACATGTTTAGATATTAATTGGTTTTCATTATCACTAGTTGTCTCAATATTAAGTTCAGAACTCCATGTGCAACCTAAATCACTTTGAGGGCATTCTATTATTTTATAGCGCAGTTGATGTTTCTGTTGTTCTTGATGACCTTGAGGAGATAGTGATCGCGATAATTGTTCTTCTTTTTCTTGTTCTTCTTTTTCTTGTTCTTCTTTTTCTTGTTCTTCTTTTTCTTGTTCTTGGTCTTCAGATGAAAGCCAGTTCTCCATTAAACTCTGTTTCTGTGTTCTAATGGTTTTATTGTTATCTTTTTGTTTAATTTCTTGAGCTCTCCCATTGAATTCACAGTTTTGTCTCAAATGATCTTTTAATTCGCTTCTCATCCCTATCCAATCACATTGATCTTGATTATGATTCGGACATAAAACTTTGAAATCATCAGCGAATATTTTCACAACCAAAGGTGCTGGTTCAATAGCAACTTTTTTTGAGCTTTGATTATCATTTTTTCCGTTTCTCCTAATCATAATCCCTTGTCCTTGCTCTTCTTCTGCATCATTTTCAGATGAATCAAGAGATATTTTATCCAAAGGACATTTAAAATTTGTGATTTTCAATGTCTCAACAAGACATTCATAACAAAAGACATGTCCACATTTCGTAACATAAGGTTTCACAAATGGTATTTTACAAACAGGGCATAGAAAATAATCCAAGTTGTTTGGGGAATCATCATTGCCGTTGCTAAATTGAGGGTACGTCAATGCTCTATAATCTATAGTGTCTATGCTATTATAACCATTATCCGTCATTTTATTTTTCTACCAAAAATAATTGAAAAAAAATGGCAATAACAGAAGAGATATCACAGTTCAAAAATGATATTTGAAGTATAAATCAAAACTGATCTAATTTTGTTGCCATACGACAGATTAAAAATAAATAAAAATAGCAGGAAAAAAAAAAAGTGGGATAGTAGTTATGCGGCACTTGTGCGATGCATTTTAATTGCTACTGTCATTCCGATAATGAAATTTATCCTGCCATGTAATTGAACAGTTTTTTTTTTATTTTTTTTTTCATAAATACTTAACTATATTATTGTTATTGAAACTAAATTTCAAAATTCAAAATGTTGAGTAATCTTCCAACTAAAAAATCTAAAAAACCAAGGTTCAGTCTCTCTTTCAAAGTTGCAGAGCTTACCAATATCCCTCAACTATCGGGAACTTGTTTTATCAAATGGCAAGTGAAAGATAATGTAGGTAATGATGGTGTAAGCAAACCATTATCTTCATCCTCAGCAATAGCACCATCCTCTATTTCTACTGCCACTCACTCTTCTTCTCCGACAATTGGTTCTTCTAGTGGGTTTTTAGGAATAAATACTAGACCAACAATGAGCTCTGATACTAGTAATAATAGTAGTGACGGAACTGACGGTAAAAAAAATTACAATTCGTCAATGTTTGGAAATAATTTTAAAGGATTGAGTTCCAAAAGACCAATAGAAAATCATAAAGTCAAATTTGAATTTGAACAAAGTGTTTTCTCCATTAAATTTGATATAAATAAGAAACTAAAAAATCAATTTATTCAACTTGAAGATCGCTATTTGGTGTTGTACGTTTATTCAGAAACCATGCCAGAAACAACACTGAAAAGTTCAATCAATAATAATGATAGCAATAATAATAATAATAATAATAATAATCATAAAGAAAATACAAGCAGTGTACAAAGCTCATTGGAGCCTGGCACAGCTAACCAAAATAACAATAATATAACACATGGCAACAATTCATCTTCTTTTTCAGTAGCTCGAGGAAAACTTGATGAGATTGTCCATAGTCAAGAGAAAAAAACAATGTTGGGAGTTATTAAAATAAACCTTATAGATTATATTTTCAAAAATTTTGATCATCAAAGTCTTTCTTTCAGCTCTAACAATAGTCATCAATCGAAAGGATTCTCTACAATGGATAAATACTTGTTGCAAGATTCGAAAATTAATTCAATATTAAATTTACTGATTAAGTTAGATCTTACTCGGGGGAATTACAACGACTTCATCAATTTCGATTTCATAACTTCTGGCATTTATAAAAACCCACATATTCTGCCTGCAAATTCTTTAGCAAATCATGATGAGCTAGGAGCTGCTGGTAATGACTCAAAATCTCCAAAAAAAAGAATTTTGAGTAGTGATGTTAAAAACCAACAACATAGTAGAGAAAAGTCAACTGGAGAATTGAGTGTCAATGATCATTTACATAGATCTGGCTCTTTTTCTTCTAGAAAATCATCAGGTCCCACTCCTTCAAGATTGTTATCTCATAAAGCATCACAATCATCTCGGGGTATTTTTGGAGGGGACAATGACAATATCGATGATATCATGATTAATGGAAATGGATTCCAATCAAAAGGAAGAACAGATTCTTCTATTGCTTCTATCCGATCTTCAACCCGCCCTGTTTGTATCCCTAATCATCGTCGTGATCCAAGCGGTGGATCCTCGCTACTCCCACATTTCAATGGCCTTCTACCAGGTACAAGCTCAGCAACATCATCTTACCACAATAACAATAGTGATAATAATCACTTTCTTCATAACCATTCGCATAATAATCATCATCAGAATCATGATGCTGAAGAAAACTGCCGACTTAATATTAATACCATCAATGTTGGTTCAAATTCCAATATTAACGATATGGATTTAGTGACAAATTTATACTATGAAACTTTCAAAGTACCATGGGATATTCGTCCTCATGAATTCAATCCAAAGGATTGTGTCAATGATATTTTTGAAGGAGGAAATGGTTGGAAAAGAACTGTTGATGGAGTTAATTTGATTGATTTGGATTATAATGATTCTGTCACAGTGGACAATAACAATAATAGTAATAATAATAATAATAATACGAATAATAATATTAGTAATATTAATGTTAATAACATTAATAATAATTATGATAATAATAATAATAATAATAATAATAATAATAATAATAATAATTTCAATAACAGTAACAATAATATTAATAGTAAAGGTCATCCGATGTCTAACTCTTCTACCCCCTCTCGCCCTTCTTCTAATGGAAATAATAAGAACAATAATTATATTAATGAGGATCAAAATACTACTTATTATTATAATCATATGAGAAGCCCCAATCATAACAATTTCTTTTTAAGTTCACCTACAAGATCAACCGGTTCGATGGAAGTTCCATCTAGCCCACTTAGATCAAATACTACTAATGGGTATGAAAATAACAATAGTAAGAGCTTAAGAAATGATGCTCTGATCTTTGCATCTATTGGTGGAAGTCATAGCCTCAAACATCTTTATAATCATAATAATATGGCGACAACCAGCTGATATCGAACATATTATAATCAGAAGCTTTTTTTGGAATATGTTTTCTATGACCTCTAAAATTCTGGTAATATTCAAGAATTGACAACTAAGAAGGATTACAATTTCTCTAATGTGGTAACATAAAAATGACAATAAAGCGGTTGGAAAATCTCTTCACCAAAAGGGCCAAAGTGGTGAATCTGAAATAAAGTAAATCTGGTTTTTATACGCCCAATATATATGTATATTCTGAACTGTAAATAGATTACCTTTGACAAGATATCAATCAACTGAGCGACTGAATGGTGTGTTTTATAAGTCCTTTTTTCTTTTTTTATTTTTTTTTTATTTTTGAATTCTTTTTTCATTTCATTCTTTTGTTTTATTGTTATTTTTTCTTTTGCTTTTGTTCTCTATATTTATTTTAATAAAGATTGATTAAAGAAAACAAAAGAAAAAAAAAATCGTCTCTTAATAATAATATAAAAGTGATGAAATATAGTAGCGATGTTGAAAAGAAAAAAAAACATATTAAACAAAAAAATTAAAAAAATAAAAGGAAAGACTAATATAATGATAAATATGACAAAAGAGAAATGTGATTTATCTTTATTAGTTGGATAAATTAATGGTATGCTATTTTAATTATCATGAAAGGATGGAGAATAAAAATAAAATAAAAAATAAAATTTAATAAAAAATAAAGCAAATTAGATAGATAAATATATAGTCATGATTCTTTTCAAAAAAAAAAAAGTTTTAATAGCAACCAACATAAATGAAAGACATAGTAGGATAGAAAGCATAAATGAAGAAAAAAAAGATTAAGATTGTAATACAGATAACCAAAATAAAAATAATCAGTAAAAAAGAAAAAAAGTTTAAAACTGGGAGGCGACAAAAAAAAAAAAAAATTACTGTTGATAACTGTTGACACTTCTATAATAAGGGCTAATCACTGGTAACAAATCACCCAAAGAACGTATTTCGTCAGATCTAAACTTAAATAGGCCAGATGGAGTTATAGGTGATACTGGAACAGAAGGATCAGCATTTGAGCTACTTCTTGGCATAAATTGAAATTGAGGATCTCTCAACTCATTGAAAAACTCATGAGCCATTATTTGTGCCGGAGTCAATCTTTCTCTTGGATCATATTTTAGTACTTTCATCAATAAATCATGACCTTCAGTAGAAGCATTTGGAAAAACTTTATTAACACGATCTTTGACAGTACCAGTGAATAAAGGTTTTGAAAAAAGAGGTCCTTGATAATGCGGATTAGAATTAAATATAAATTTTTTATCTGGAGGCCCCAATAATTTTGAGATTTCACGCAATTGTAATATTGGATCAGAACCTTGGAAAACTGCCCTACCAAGAAACATTTCACCTAAAACACACCCAAGTCCCCAGATATCAATTTGTGTTGTGTAGAGGGTGCAACCAACAATTAATTCTGGAGCTCTATAATAACGAGAACATATATATGCTACTGAAGGTTCAGGGTTTTTTGTTGGCAATTTTTTGGCAGATCCAAAATCACAAATCTTAAGAATGCCGGTTTTATAGTCAACAAGAATATTTGAAGGTTTGATGTCACGATGGCAAATATCTTTTGAATGAAGATAAAGCATGGCACGAGCAATTTGATAACAATATAATTTCACATGTTGCAAAGGCAATTCTTTCATTGAACTGCTAAAAAATTTTCTGATTTCATACTGTAAAGTTGAAGGTAAGCTTTCCATTGCCAAATGTTGATAAACTTTATGATCTTGAGAACTTCTGTAATTATAATAATAACAAAGTCTAATCACATTTGGATGTTCTGTCTCCCTCAAGATTTCCAATTCTCGAGACTTATATTCGGTTTGAGCAGGAACACGCTTTATAGCAAATGGACCTAAACTATTGCCGACTATTGTATCGGTATTCTTATCATACGGTGCTAAAGCAGCTTGGACAACTATACCAAAAGCACCTTCACCTATTTTATTAAATTCTTTTACTATCATTGATTGTTCGACACCATTTCTGTCCAGGACTTTGTCCACATAATAGTCGTTAACTAAAAGAAGAAAAGAGAATGATTAGTATTAATGAATGGACAATAATAATTGAAATGTTAAAACATACCTTGATGATGACTTGACATCGTTTATTTTTTGATATTGATGATTTTTCTTTATCTTATCTTGGGGATCTTCAATATAGAGACCACAATCTAATCTATAATAATGCAGATCTGCAAATTCAGTTGCCAAAAGTTGTTGAAAACAAAAGTGGGACAGCTGGTTACTATTCAAATAGATATAATGATGATGGAGTGTATTAATATCAACTTTCCACTATTGGGTTTTGTTAATGTATTTGTCTATTCCTTCTTTTCCTGTTTAAGTTGACAATAATATTAAAGACTAATATATCCAAAGGAAAAACTGGCAAAAAAAAAAAAAAAAAAAAAAAAAAAGAACACCAAAAAGAAAAAACAATTGAAATAATAAAAAATTGTAATAATTTGATATCAAATTTTTGATTTTAGTGTGAAGTTTTAAGGTTCTTTTTTGTGTATATTTTTGGTTTTGGTGTCCAGTTTTTTTTCCCTTTCGTTTTTTTCTAAAAAAAACTGCTTGGTGTTTTGTTTTTTTTTTGTTTTTTTTTTCTTTCTCTTTTTCTTGGTGGTTGCAAGGGCTGTGTGCATATGAGCCCTGTTGATCGATTACCTCACCAAAACTTTTACAAAACTTTTAGCCTAAATTGTTGATTCACTTCTGTACTATTCAATGGACTATAAAAATTGTTATATTAAAAAAAATGAATCAACTGGCAGTTTTTTATGGATTCTTTTTCTACGTTTGATTGTTGGATCAGCTGCATAGATTGTTCTTTCGAAAAACTTTTTCGCAAGATTGACACATTTGTCTTTTCGGAAAAGCCGATAATAATACTACATTCAAAATATTTGTCAAGATAATAACGTATAATATAGAGCACAGTTTAGAGTATAGATTAGTAGAATATATAGTATTTGCATATCGATCATGAGCTTGTGTACAATTCAATAAAACGGCCACCAGCTAGCTGTCTACGACATTCATCAGCAACACATTTTCGAGGGGCATAAACCGTTGGATTTCGAATATTTTTCAATTGTCTTGTCTTCTTAGGATTTTTGGCAGGTCTTTGGGCTATTAACTGAACACATCTACCACAAAACACATGGCCACATTGGGCATAATAAACTTTTTTGCTCAATTTTTTGTCAGTTTCCGTCACTAACGGTGATAACTGATAAGGTGCTTGGCAACCGTATTTTTGAATCACTTGGGTGTAAACTTTCTCGTTGTCGTAATTAATTATTTCATGAGAAGGGTTTTGTTGACACTTTTCTTGCTCAATTTTGAATAAAGATTTAAAATCATCCGGGATACCTTCACTTAATACAACCCCACATAATGGACATACTATTTGTTCATCCTTAGAAATAGAACTTGTAAAACCTTCTGGTAAATTTTTAACAGATTCTTCTGCTCTTCCTATAAAAGGAGCAGCATATTTTTGTTGAGTTTCGAATTTTTTTTCCAAATCCCGATTTTCCAATGATGCTATCTGGTTCCACATATCCTGGCTGATATCATCCCTGCCATGTGAGTTCCAACCAAAACGAAACACACTACTAGGATCCATACTATCATTATTTCGCATTGTGTTGATACCCTCTTCTATATTTCTCACAAGATTAAAAATCGGGTGTCTAGGTAGGTTGCGTCTTTGATATTGGCCACTTTGCATTTCAAAAAATCGGGCATAATTTATCGTTGGGTAGTCCCAACTAGTGTCGGTATGGTACGATGAGTCTTCGTCATCGTCATCGTCGCCGTTATTTTGAAAAGAAGAACTGTAAAGGATTCCTCCTGGCACATAAATTGGGGTATCATGAAACCGTACTGTTGCTCTTTGTTGGCCCAATACTTGAACATCTTCGTCTTGATTTTCGGAAACGTTATTGAAACGATGTGAATTCGATGTGCGATTGTTGTTTCTATTACTGTTTATAGGTCGATGTTGTACTATTTCCACTATTTCTAGGTCATTATTACTATTGTTGTTGTTGTTGATATTATTATTGTGACTTTCATCTTCGCCATCACTTTCGCTTGGTACTTCTGTTACTATTTGGTTTTGATCAATAAATTCGACTTCATCAGGCTCTGAATCTGATTGGACAAGGATCGGCTCGCTATCTGACATGTCAGTTCAAAGATCTATAGCATGAAAAATTATTGAGACAAACAAAAAGAATCACACCAATCTACTATTCACTTCATCTGCTTTGTGTCTCTCTGCTCAAAGAATTGAAAACAGCCTCTTAGCTCATCTGACGGGTAATCCATGCTCTGGCTGATCAAGAGGGAAAAAAAAAAAAAAAAAAAAAAATTTGCCGCCACTAAAAAAAATTAGTGAAAAAAATTAGTGAAAAAAAAATAAAATTAAAAATTAGATACAGAGAAAGAACTCAACGTTGAAAGCATTGTCTGATTAGATTTAGCCTTGTCTCATTCGATTAACTAGAGGATTCAGTTGAAAAATATTGGAAACAAAGAAAAAGGGAAAACAAGATAATCAAAGAAACAATAAACAACAACAATAAATCGCCATGTCCTTTATCAATGTTAATAGAAAAAACACTGATGTGTTTTACCGTTATAAAATGCCTTCGATCCAATCGAAAATTGAAGGTAGAGGTAATGGTATCAAAACTGTTCTTACAAATATCAAAGATGTGGCTAGAGCCTTAGGTAGACCTCCAAATTATCTTGTTAAATATTTCGGTTTTGAACTCGGTGCCCAAACCTCAATCAATGCCGAAAATGAACGTTATATTATTAATGGTCAACATGACTCTGCTAAATTGCAAGATTCATTGGATGGATTTATCACAAAGTTTGTTCTTTGCGGAGCATGTGATAATCCTGAAACCGAAATTGTGATTATTAAAAAGGGTAATTTGATTAAAGATTGTAAAGCTTGTGGTCAGAAAACAAATATTGATCCTACCCACAAATTATGTACATATATCATCAAAAATCCACCTGGAAAAATCAGTGAAGGTACTGCTGCCGCCAATGTTGGTGGTGCTGATGCTGACGGAGCTGAAGGTGATGACAATAATGCTTCTCAATATGATCATCTTGAAAAAGAAACACAAGATTTGATGAACAAAAGAATTATTCTTGATGATAAAGATGATGACTGGTCTGTTGATATGAGTGCAGAAGCTATTGCTGCCAGAGCTAAACTGTCTTCAGGTAAAACTGTTAAAAAAGATCCAAAAAGAAACTTGGTATACGAAAAATTTGGAAACTGGTTATTAGAAAACTGTGGTGCCGATGGTAGCGACAAATCAAAATTGCCAAGTGACGTTGAAATCTACAAAAAAATGACTGAATTAAAAATCCAAACTCATAAAAAAAGTGCGATGATCTTGGGTGCTTCTCTTTTCGATGAAAATATTATTCAACAAATTGTTGCTCATGAGAAACTTTTGTCGCAAGTGATTGAATCAAATGATGAAGCTGAAGAAAATGAAAATGAAAAATACTTCCTCGGTGGTATTGAACAGTACCTTAGAAAAACTTATTTACCATTTCAATCTGGAGCTTGGAAAGATAAATACTCACAAGATGCTGCCGTCTGTGAACGTCAATTTAGTTCTTTTGTGGCTAAAATCTTGGCAAGTTTGTCTAACGAAGAAATTGTCAGTGATGAATCATTAAAACATTTTGCTTCCCATATTTCTAAAAAATTCGTGCCTAAAGAATATTCTAAAATAATTAGAAAGAACTCTGGTATTGCATTCTTGAAATGGTTAGCAGTTGCTGAAGAAGAATCTTCTGAAGAAGATGACGATGAAGAAGAAGAATCCGATGATGAGTGATTGAATGAAAGAAAAATTTTCTGAATGTGTTATCTTCTATTGATGGTAGGATATGATGGGTATGGTATCAAAAAAAAAAAAAAAAAAAAAATTAGGTTAACAATTTCCACATCAAAAGAAAATTCAATCTTAGTTTTATTTATCTGTTAATTTTCTCTTTTTATAATTTTTTTTTTTTTTTTTTTTATTATTTCTATCTTTCTACATGATAATTTTTTTTATTTCCTAATTTTTATTAGCGGTTATACTTACTTAAATTCTTCTCGTTTTTGTCATCAGTTTATCTTATTTTGTTTTTTTCTTATTTTTTTTTTTTTTTTTTTTTCTATTTTCTTGTTTTAATGAAAGTTAAATTTTTGTATGATATTCACAAGTTTTGTTGAAAATTAATTAATTAGAAAAAAAAAAGAAAAGAAAAAAACGACCATATAAAGATACTCACACAAGTACCCTCCCCTCCACCTTATAAGTATTTCAGTCTAACTGATCAATGAATATAAACATTATAAACAATATTTTTTCCATAATTCTCTTGATTGGAACGACTAGTAGTCAGATTAAATATTTCGTGACTGACCAATATATAAATGGGTTTCAATAATATTTGCGCCAAGAAAATCATCTTCATTTATTGTTTGATGTCAATTTATTTCCTGTTGATGTTGTTGTATTTTAGCAAATTCCATATCAGCTAATCTTTGAGCTTCTTTTCTAACACTATTGTATTCATATATTTTATCAGTTGCATAATCAGCGACAAAAGCAACAAAAAAAGTGGAAATACAAACATATAACCTAAGACTGAGGCTTAAGCTAAGCCATTTAAGGTAATATTTTTTGAAAGGATTTTTTATATTCTCAATTTCTTCGGGTGTAAATTTTCTTTTTTCATCTTTTGATGGTTGTGATTGCGTTGATGATTGTGTAGGCGAGTTTGAGGAAGATTTCAATCCAGAAGTTGGGCGTTTTGTAAAAGAAGGTTCGAACTTTGATGCAAATTGGTAAGTTTGTGAATGAAAAAAGCGGGAATCTCTATAAATTTGGGTTTGGCTTTTTGACAAGCTCAAAACATTTAATAATGGAGATGTTTTCGACCATTGAGACGTTTTAAAAGTAAACATCCTTTGTCTTTTTATAAAAAAAAATTATATCACAAAAGTGTGAGAAAGTGGAGAAGATGAATCAAGTAAAGGTGAAAAACTTTTAGAATAACAGATTGTCAAAATCTATGAAAACAAAGATCCTATTTATTGCTTTGAAACTATCGAAATTTGATTTGATTTGAGATTGAAAAAATTCAAATTCTAGTTAACCATGCGTGGTACAGTATGTATGTGATGCTTTATACATTAATATACATGCATAGATTATTATTCTTTATTATGAATTTAATTATTACTTGCATGTCAATAAAAGATCGATTTTGAATATACCATGGTGCACGAATAGATTATTCACGATATAATTGTTGTAACCGTACAATTGTCATTTATTTTTTTTTATAAATCGATTTTCTCTAACCTTTTGTATTTAACTTTAGTCGTGTATTAAGATGTGTGTTTTGAATTTGAAATATAAGTTGTGCCTTTTACCTCTTATTTTTTTATTTTTTGCTTTCACTTGTCCTTCTTCACGATTACAAAAGTTTTGCCAATATCTGTATTGTCTGTATGTTGTGTGAAAATTAGTATATCATCTTATTATAATGAGATGGAGCATTGTAATTATATCATAGAAAAAAAACAATTCTTCGCTCAAGCTAGCAATACAAGTGTTTTAGGTTCCAGATAAACACCTTTTCGTTAGTGAATATTATATCCCTTGAAATTAGTTTACAAAAAGAATTGGTATTCAATTAATAATTTTAGTGCTTTATCTATATTTCTCCTATCATCAATAGCATGTTGCGGTTGATTGGTTAAAAGAGAAGGTTACATACATAAAAATATCAATTTTATACCAATAGTATGCTTTTGTGATTGAAGTTTCTCTCCTTTATTGTTTTTTGTTCTTTTACAGATCAAGGGGATCTTATTGTTATAAAATATAGACAACAATTCAGATAGTTAATTTTTCGATTTCTTAATTTAGTAGTCTTTTTTTCCTGACTTTGAATTCACATAATGAGCTAAAATAGAGACTACAGATGGTCTAACTTATTTACATTTGAAAATGATTTAAAATGAGAAGAATATTCTACTACTTTTTCAACACTTATTCATCCAAAATCAACTACATTCTAAACTTGAACGTACAACACCATCGACAGTAATTACATAAGCCTTTCCGGGTTACCCACTCTTCACATTTATTTGGAAAAAAAAAAAAAAAAAAAAAAAATTCAGTGAAAAAAAAAAACGAAAAAAAAAAAGATTATCAAATCAAATATAACAAAAGGGTGTTATTCGATAATTAAGATCTGAAATAAAAGAGACTTGGTACTTCCAAATTTTTATGTTCAATCATGTCTGAAGAAGAGTCTAAGCAATATACAATCGATGATGTGGTTCTCGATCCAAAAGAGTTAGATTTCAGTGATTTAGACGCACAATATAATGTCGAAGTCGACGCAAGTATCGACGAATATGTGGTTGTTGACGGTGCCCCAGTTGCCCCAGAATCTAAAATTCCAATGTTGAAAAAAGTTTTCACCAAATTATTCACTAATGCTAAACTTGAATTAGCTCAAGGTGAAGGTGAAGGTGCCGATCCATTTTATTTACCACTCGAAAAAGGTAAAACTACCGGTTACTTATTTGTCCAATTTAAAGATGCCAGAAACGCTGAACAAGCGATCAAAGCTTTCAATGGTAAAAAATTTGATGTCAAACACAGATTATTTTTAAACAAGTTATCTGATGTTGAAAAATATTCTGATGTTCCAGACGTTGCCCCTGAACCAAAAGTTCCAGAATTTAAAGAAACTGATTACTTGAGAAGTTGGTTACAAGACCCTAACGGTAGAGATCAATTTTTACTGAACTTTGGAGGAAGTCTTGTTGTCGACTGGCAAAAATACAAAAGTTTGGAAAGAGCCATGGACCGTCCAGACTTTTCTACTGGTTTTGCCACATGGTCCCCAAAAGGTTCATACTTAATAACTTTACATCCACAAGGTATACAATCTTGGGGTGGAAGTAACTTTGAAAGTATTAGAAAACATTTCCATCCAGAAGTTAGATTAGTTGATTTTTCTCCAGATGAAAAATACTTGGTCTCTTTATCTCCAGAACCAATCAAAATGCCAGCTGAAGATCATCCAGCTAGACAATCTTTTCCATTCAAACCTGAAAATGAAGGTCATAAATTGGTTATTTGGGAATTAAGCACCGGTATGCAAGTTAGAACTTTTGCTTTACCACCAAGTTTGGAAAACTCTGATAAAATTGAATGGCCATTAATTAAATGGTCCAATGATTCTAAATATTTTGCTAGAAAAGGTCCAGATGCTATGGCTATTTATGAAACTGAAACTATGCAACTTTTAGATAAAAAAATCATCAAAATTGACGGATTACAAGATTTCGAATTTGCCCCAGCTGGTATTAACTTGGCCGCTAATAAAAAAGATGACCCACCATCAAATGTTATATCCTATTGGACCCCAGAAACTGATAACCAAACCGCTAGAGTTACATTGATGGAAGTTCCATCCAAGAAAATTCTTAGAACTGTCAATTTATTCCAAGTTTCTGATTGTAGATTCCATTGGCAAAGCGAAGGTAAATATTTGTGTGTTAAAGTTGATAGACATACTAAATCTAAAAAGACATTGTTCTCTAACTTGGAATTTTTCAACTTGGAAGAAAAAGATATTCCAGTTGAAAAAATTGAATTAAAAGACCAAGTGATAAACTTTGCTTGGGAACCAAAATCCGACAGATTTGTTACAATTACTAGATTGGAACAAGGTACAACAAGAACTGCTTTGAATTTCTACGCTCCTGAAATTCAAGCTAAAGGTAAAGGTAAAGCCGGTGCCGCAACTGCTTTAACTTTGAAAAAATACAACAACTTCAAGAGCTTTGAAAACAGAAATGCAAACAACTTACAATGGTCGCCAAAAGGTAGATTCCTTGCAGTTTCTAGTTATATTAGTAGTGACAACTCTAAACTTGAATTTTTCGATATTGATTATGATGGTAATGTTGTGTTGGCAAGCGATGAAAAGCTCAAGAATCAAAATGTCAAAGCTTCCCTTAAACAAATTGGGGATATTGAATATACTGGGTTGTCCAATTTCCAATGGGATCCTTCTGGACGTTATGTCGCTTGTTGGTCTTCTATTTGGAATCAAAAATTGGAAAATGGTTTCAAAATCTTCGATTTCGCTGGTCACGAATTACTTGCTGAAGGTATTGATAACTTTAAACAATTTGTTTGGAGACCTAGACCAGCCAGTTTATTGACTGGTGGTGACCGTAAAAAAGTTAGAAAAATGTTACGTGAATATTCTGCTCAATTTGATGAACAAGATGCTATGGAAGCTAGTGCCGCTACTAGAGAATTAATCTTGATGAGACGTAAATTATTGGAAGAATGGAAACAATTTAGAACTAGATCAGAAGCTAAATTGGAGCAATTGGATATTGCAGCAAGTCATGATGATAAAGTTAAAGAAATTGTGATTGAAGAAATCAAAGAAGAAATTGTTGACGAAAAAGTAGAAGTCATCGAATAAATAACGGAGTAAATAATATCTATATTAATGACTTTTAATTTTGATACTTTTCAGATTTTTCATTTTTTATTTATTTTTTCTCAATATTTTATCGCTATTTACCTCAAATAAATAATCAAAAAAAAAAAAAAAAAAAAAGAAAAAGTTATAGCATTATCGACACAAATAACATTTGATTTACATGTAAACTACAATAAAGATACTGAGCAATGTAGGTACACAACTATGAATTGAAAGATTATTAAAAGGAAAAGATTTATTGAAACAAAACGAAAATACAATCACGGACCATGAAAAAAGAAAAAGAGTAGCAATAAAACATTTATTTAAAAATATCAGTCATAATTCAACGTCTCACTTTCAATACCTTCTGTTTTGGTTTCAGAGGTAAAGTAGGTGTGTTTCCTGTGCCACTAGTCCCTGCTCCAACTGGCATTTGTGGTTCTTTTGTATAGACTGCTTTCAATTGGGGGTGACCCATCAACAAAGGACTGTGTAATGGGACAATATCATTCATTTTGAACCCTTTGACTTTAGGTAATTTTTCTGGTTTATAATCATTAGACATCAATTGTGGGTCGAAGTTTGGTAATCTCAAAAGCTTAGGACTGTACAAAGTAGTTGGACGTCTTTTCAAATAAATGGCTATTTTTTTCATTAAAGCTCTTTTATTAGTGATCAATGAATTTGTTGCTTCAGAATCTTTTTTAAGCAAAACTTTTACTCTTCCACTGTTACCAAAATCTTGAGGGTGCACTTTATCTGGTTCAAGTATTGTTCTGAAACCCAATTGCAAACATGCGTCAGAAATGGTTTTTGCCAAAGGATTCAGTACTGCAAGATCAGCAGGAATACGTCTTCCTTGTTTATGAGAACGATTTTTATCAAAATAGCATGGATAAAGAATTTGTAAAGATTTCATTTCTTCTGTGGTTGCAATTGGAAAATCAGTATCTTCAACTTGATTACCATCTTGATCCACCAACATTGGAACACCGGCTCTTGGATTACTAGTGCTACCAGAAGTTGTTGGTACTGTATTATTATTTGTAAAGCTTCCTTGATTTGGTGGAAGTTGGTTAAATATTGATGCAAGTGGATTTGTGCTATCATCTTCATAATTTGATGATCTTGTTATTGTTGGTTCAGGTCTTTTTGGGGCAATATGAGTTCTCAAAGTTGGATCAAACTCCGCTAAATCCATATCCATATTATCTATGTCATCATCATTCACTTCTTCTAATCTAGGCATGATGAAACTTATGTTTTATATCTTCTTTTAATGTATTTAGAGATAGTAATGTGTTATTTGATTTGATTGATTGTCGAGCTTTTGTTCTTTTTTTTTTGTCTTTTTTTTTTTCCTTTGTTGGAGGAAAGAAAAAGGGGTGTTTAGCCAGTGCATAGTAACCAAACCGCCTCGTGGAGCCACCCCCGCTATTGATATTAAAATTTATTTTCACTATATTGTCGTTAGTGGTGCTGCTTGATGGGATGATATACAACTTCCATCAAATCAACAAAATGCAGGATGTCTGAAAATAGTAATCATATTAATAGAGAGGAAACTATTCAACTTTCGCCAATTAAAAAGAAACAGTATGATGATTTCTTTGATACCATTCAAGGAATAGATACTGATTTTCGTCAAGACACTGCAGTTCATCTTTATTCAAGTTATTTACTTAAACTTAACAATAATTTTAAATTTCCAAAAAATTCATGGGCAGCATGGCCGTTAAAATTAGATAATTTTCCTGACCCTAACCCTGGGGCAAAATATATTCAAGAAGGTGATATGTATAAAAAAACTGAGTTGGATGAACTTGAAGAAAAAAATATGGTTAAAAAGAAACTTAAATATAACCTCGCTTTAAAAATGCAATTACAGGCTGAAAGTATTTCTTTGAAAAGAAAATTAAGAAGGAAGAAGAAAGAAAAGAAACTAAAAGAAGAGTCAACAAGAATCCAGAGGAAAAAGAATAAACTGAATCTTGCTGACAAGAGAGAAGAAGAAGAGGAGGAAGAAGAAGAAGAAGAAGAAAAAGAAGAAGAAGAAGAAGAAGAAGAAGAAGAAGAAGAAGAAGAAGAAGAAGAAGAAGAAGAAGAAGAAGAAGAAG
>JASTUB010000272.1:0-22987 GCA_031124825.1 Saccharomycopsis vini
AATAATAATAATAATAATAATAATAATAATAATAATAATAATAATAATAATAATAATAATAATAATAATAATAAAAAAGTCTTGTAGTAGTATAAATTATTCCGCTACATAAAAAACTATAGTAAATTACAGCATCAAAATTAAGCGGGGCGAGAAAAAAAAAGAAAAAGAAAAAGAAAAAATAATTACACTATTTACAAATGTCAGTCACCGATTAATAGAGATTTATTTTTAGTTTTACTTATTAGTGGGTTGTTTTTTTTTTGTTTTCCTCCCCCCCAAATGACTGCCTATCTAATATATTCATTCAACCACCCACCGGCTTGTGTGTTTTAAATGACCAAGTTAACAAAACAAAAAAAAACAAAAAAAAACAAAAAAAACAAAAAAACCAACTTGAAATCTTACCCCGAATTCAGGGCCTTGTTTAACATTGCCCGATGCCTTACTTAATTTGGAAACCCCGATTACAAATCTTACGTAAGACTCTATTCACAAAACTTGTTTTTGCCATCACACCCCCTATTATTCCCCCCTGTTGTTTTTTAAGTTTTTTTGTTTGTTTCTTTTTCTTTTTCTTCTTCTATTTTGATAAAAAAAAAGTCATCGATCACACAATCTGTTGCGTCATTAACTTTTTGGGAAAATAGTCATCACAGCATTTTACATCATAAGTAAATTTATATTGAATGACTAGTTAACCATACATAAAATGTAATGATTATATTTCAAACTGGCACGTAGTTGACAACAATTCCAATTAATTTGTAGCGCTATTAAAATACCCCCCCTCGCCCCCAAACGACAATAACTAATTTAAAAATATATTTACATAAATAAATAAATATATATATAGGTTGGTTAATATTCAAATATGCAACCGCAAATATATCTATATTGAACCAAACACAGGAGGTTCTTGGTTGAAAAGAATAAATGAGTAAATAATAGAATATAGCAATAGTAGTAATAAAGTACAAAATAGCAACACAAAAGTAACAAACAAACAAGACCAAACAAGACTGAACATAGCAAAAGAAAAGGAAGCAAGAGTAATAATAATAATAATAATAATAATAAGAGAAAAGGAAGAAATTAATTAAATGCAAAAACAAAGACAAAAAGAAACGAAGTAAGAAATGAAAATGATCTAATAGTACTATTTCCAAATGAAATAAAATGAAACCAAAAAAAAAAAAAGAAAAAAAAAAAATACATCACACAAACTGGAGGGGTTACAAACAATTAAAGGCCTAAACTGAGTATGTAATCCCTGGAAACGCAATTGTGAATTCACATCCCAACAAATACTTCTTGTCTAGATCTTGAAGTTGTTGTAAAATAACTTTTCGAGGATCATTTCCAGTATTGAAATCTTCTTTAACATGTGATATTATAATTTTTAAGCCTCTAAGAGGATGTGCCAATTTTTCTTTTAGATATACATCATTAAAAGAGGTAGAGTCCGATGTTGATGAAGATTTAGACGTGGATATTGAAGACGTGGATGAATGTAAAGTAGAGGTTTTAGACTCTGGTAAAAGACAAGAGCCAGAAATTTTTTTATTCACAATTTGTCTAATCTTATTGGCTAAATATATTAATTCATTAAACAAGTGTCTTGGGGTCAAATGGCCAAATAATGGGGTGTTAACAGGCAAATTATAAGTTGAACATTCAATTACTGCAGCGGCTAATTTATTATACAATATCAAGTCTGCTAATGTGTCCCATATCTTTCGATTGCTAAATGATGTTTCAAGGTCCCCAAAAATTATAATGTACTTATTATTCAAGGTAGATTTGATTAAGTAGGTTGTTGAGTTATATGTGCAACCTTTATGCTGAAGTTCCGAGCCATCTGAAATCACACCATGATTTACATCAAAACATTTGACCTCATAATTTTGATTTAAATAAAGTATATCATCATGGTTTTTTTGTCCCTTGGCTTTAATGTTAGTGTTCGAAGTGTTAAGTGGCGGACTTGAAGAAGAGGAAGCGGAAGAGGAAGAAGATATTAAAGAGTCAATATCAATGAGTTTTAAAAAATCACCATTAACATCACATTGTAAATTGGGCCAAATGATACCATTAAAAATATAATCCCGAAGTGCTTTTATTGTAAAACTTGAACCATAAACTTTCTTCGTATATGTCTTATCGAATCCTGCCGAATTAATAACAAGTCCAGAAATATGATCAAGATGGGGATGAGTAATTAGGTACAGTGAAACATTGGAAAGTAGTTTTGCACTAAGTTGAAATGATGAAAGGTTTAATTTAGAACAATCTAAATTGATTAGCGCTAAGTCACAATTTGTGTAAGAAGAAAATGGTAAAGAATCTGTATAAGACTTGAGTAAAGAATTTTGATTATATGATTTTTCGATCATTGTTTGGATATTAGATGTAAGCTCTGTTGTTTTTTTGGGGGGGTTTGAATTCTCAGAATCATTTGTGCCATATGCAGATGATGAGGAACACAAGTTTCTAGAAAATCCTCTTTTCCAAATGGCTCGTATTCCCGTTGTACTAATGTTTTGAGGATGATTTGATTCTACTTCATTCAAAGAATAAGAAGATGAGCAACTTGGTGTTGATTGTTGATTGAAGAGATGTTTATTTTCTTCCAATATTATTTCATTAATACCTGAAATTCCACAACCTGCGTCCACACAAATGATTTTGTTTTTTAAATCGTTTGTTATTATCTCTTCGAATGAAACATCGGAGGTTTTAATCATGTAAGAGCAAGTTCTACCATCTATGGGTCCACCTGAGCTTCCTAATACTGTGATTTCAAATTTGACGTTATTGTTTGTTGAAGAATCCCAATTGTAAAAATCTAATGACGTTGTTGGACTGAGATAATGGGGTATATTTGTGGTAGTGGGTATCGAAGCAGTTGCTAAAGTCAGGCACAGACCAGATTGATAACAGTCATCGGCATTCGATGAAACTGTTGAAGGGGGGGTATTTGTTTCCATATCGTCGTTATCCATATCTGAACAAGAAATGATAAGATATTTTTTTTCTTTTTTTTTTTTTATACAAGATTATTATAAGCAGTTCGACAAGGTTTTTTTTTTTTTTTTTTTTTCTCTTCTCTTGTTCAGCGACGACTATCGTTTTGCGTTTTTTCTTTTCGTTTTTCTTTTTCTTTTTCTTTTTCTCTTTTTCTTTTCCTTTTTTTTTTTTTATTTTTTTTTTTTTTATTTTTTTTTTTTTTATTTTTTTGATAAACTTGTCTCCTTTGCTGCGTTGCCAATCTTAAAAAAGAACAAAACAATTGATTATTCCCTTCCAGAAACAATTTCTTTATAAATATATTTTTATTTTATTGATTTTTGCAGCTGCTGTTATATTTATTGTTGCTTAACTATTGCTAATAGTTAAGATGAAAATAGCAATATAATATTGTTCTACATTTTTCATACATAGTTTAGAATTAACAGCATTATTATTTTTTTTTTTTGGAAGGATTACTTAAGTTTATTGATTTGCATTGTGTATGTAAAAGTAACATTTAGTGTACTCTTTGGCACAAAGAAAAGCTTCTAGAAGATGTTGAAACAAACTATTTTTAATAGCCAATCACAAAAATCTAAAACATTTTCACGCACGCACCCCATATTGGTTTGTCTTCAAATATTTAACTCTATTAATTAGTTGATGTGTTTAAATTAATTTAGTGGGAAACAATAATAATAATAATAATAATAATAATAAAAAAAAAAAAAAAAAAAAAAAAGAATAATGATAATAATCACAAAAATTAGATCCAGTTGATCATCTTTTTTTACACAAATTTTTTATAAAAGGATGACTAGATTAATAATTCCCTCAACTTTATGATTTAAATTTATTTACTAGCTGGAAACAGCTGCAAAGCTCAAAATTTAGCACCTTCGCTTCGCTTTGGCTAACCATCTTACTTTGGTGCTCCGCAGCTTAGTTAGCCTCCGACGGCCCTCCCAGTGGGAGAAAAACGCATTGTAAGTAGTAATTTCTACATTTAATAAGTATGTTGTAGAATCTTCTCATATACTATTGCTTATTATTTGTTCTATTCAATCAACAATGTTTGTTTGTTTTTTTATTTTTAGGGTAGAAATATGGAGAATATTAAGTAGAACATCAAGTAAAAGATTTAGTATAGAACTTGCATAGTAAGTAAAGAGATTTTATTAAAAAGTAGAGAAATTAGTAAAGTAAGTAAAGAAATGTGTGAAAGCATTTTTTTAATAGAAAAATGAGCAGAATGAGTAGAAGAAAGATTAAAATTATTAGAGAATTGATCCCTGAGTAATTAGGTGGAAAAATTTTGAAGAGCTGGTTACCTAGAACCCTAATATGAATAGAATAGTGAGTATTTTAGTAGGTATAGTGTAAAAAAACGAGAAGAAAAAAAAAAGAGAAGACATTCCATTCACCATTAAATAATTTTTTTTCGAATAAAATTACGATTAAAAAACTGTACAGTTAGAAATTTTGTGTAAATTGTAAAAAATTGACGTGGAGGCACTTTCTTATATGACTGTTCACTAGAAAAGAACACCAGATCTTCATTTCCTACTTACTTTATTCAAAATAGTGCTAAAATTTTGCCATAGGTCTTCTTCATAAACGGGTAGCAAATTGTGGATTTGGGAATATTTAAATATAAATCTTGATTCAATTGGATTTTATCACATTAGATAATCTGTTCAATCAGATATTGTTGTCGTCTTGTGGTACCGCTTTTTTTTTTTTTTTTTTTTTTTTCTCCACTGTTTTGGATATTTTGTTCCCCCCAAATGGGGACTTTGTGAATTAAAACAAGATGAAAGTAGAACTACAGTAAAAAAGATTATATTTTATTTTGGCTCACGCTTGTGATTTCATATTTTATTTTTTTTTCTGCTTTGTTTTCCATAATAAGCGGAGGCATGGTTAATCACAAAGCTTCTTTTTACACAACCGGTAATAAATATCGCTTGATGCTTATAATGTTATTAAATTAGAATATAACTGTATCCTTGGTTTTCCTGTATAAAAATCTCAAATTTTGTTATCATTAGCCTATTTTATATACTACAAAGACGATGGATTAAGGATTATTCTAATCTTACTTAAGCCCCAAATTAGTTACATCAAAAAATTTGGAAATTACATTTCTGTAAAAATGTGCGCTGACATGCAAACCAATGCCTAACCCAACCCAAACCCCACCCAAAAATCAGTGAGAAGATATTCAAATGGAAGAAGCATATGAAGTCAGTAAATTAGCTTCTCATGAGACGTTCACAAAAAATAATAATATTTTTGTCATCAAAACAACTGTTCAAAAATAGAATTAATGCATAATTATGTATAATTGACTTGAAAAAATTATTCTGTCAATTGAAAAAAAAACTTCATTTATTTTGTCCCACTTTGACATGCTTAGAATTGAAAAAATTTACATGTTATTCAATTTTGGCATTTCTAAGCTTTATATACTTTCAGCTTTTAAGCTACAATACCAAAAATTTGAAACCATATAAAAATAGTTGAAAATTATAACAAGTTTTTTTTACGGAGTTTATGCAAGGAAGATCACTATCCTAACCTTCAAACAGGGGGTGATGGAAGAGACCCTTAGTTGATTCCTAATCAAAGAATTGCCAGCTTTTTGGCTAGTTGTTTTTGATATTGTAATCATGACATTGAATATGATATCGTAATCATAATAATGATTTTTATTAATCAATTCTTTTGAAAATAGATTTAGTTGATCTTTCTTAAATTGAGAAACCAGCAAAGTCTCCTCAATTCAAGAAATAATTCTTCGAGCTAATGATTGCGATTTTTGTTTGCAAAGACAAATCTAAAGTGGAGTGGCACAATTATTAATTCTTATTTTTCGTTTTTTGTTTTTTCACATACCTTTCTGTATATAATTTTTTTTTTTATTTATTTTTTTTTAATTCTTGTATGCTTATAAGCAATAACTTTCAATTCATTTTATTGTTCAAACTATTTTCAAAGCCCGTTGCATCAATTCAAATTTTCAATTTCGGTTTTGTTACACAATTGGTAATTGTCTTGGCGCCTTTCACAAAAATACGCTTGCAATCTCTGCTTTATCTATTTTCTCTAACTATTTACATGAGGTGGAATTTTTGTTTCCTTTTTCTTTTTCAGTCCTTACGTATATAAATCAATCAAACTGCAAATTACTTCGCTGCATTCTTCTAAATTTATAACTTACCAAAACATTTGGAGATTAGTCAAAAATAAAAATAAAAAAAAATATCTAACCAAATCATGGTGCTGAGTACTGATCCTTTTGAAAGGGTCTTTGACAATTTCACGTCACCCGAAAAATGTCACAATTTTCAAATTTTGGTCCCTTCAAATGAAAACGCATTCAATCCTTGTTTCTTGAAAGGTTTCCTTTTAGTATTTTCTTCCATTTACATTCTCTTTGGTCTTTATCAATTGTTAGTTATAAGAAGGAAAACCAGTTATGGTAAATATTTCAATATCAGAAGTGAAGGATTCACTCATCACTTACGCTTGATTTTAGTCTTTGGTCAATCAATTCTCTTGTTAACTTTGGTTAAAGAAGTTTTCGACGGCGTTATTTTTAGCTTAACCACATTGGCTTACTTGCTGAATTTTGTTTTAGTAACATTCATTCTTTTCCCTCTCCATGTCATAGAAGTTCACAAATCCATCTGGCAACTTGCCGCTCCATTGATCTATTGGGTGCTGAATCCTTTAATTATGTTAGCTTATGTCTACCAAACAAATTATACCCATCATTCACTCTCTGACTCCAAAATTTTCAAAATCGCCGAAATTTTATCTTTTGTCAATTCCATCTTCTTATGTTTGGTTGAATTGGTCTTTTGGAAAAGATCTCACGAATATACTACCCATTTGTTGGTGAATGATGCTACTCCTGAATCTATGGAGAGCTCAAATATTATTGGAAAAATCACTTTTACTCATTTGAATAAAATGATAACAAAAGGTCATGATGAAGGTACTCTTAGTTTCGATGATTTACCAAAGTTTAGTGATGATATGAGAGCTAACAGTACTAGTACCCGTTTGAAAAAAAACTGGAATCATGAACTTGCTAAACCTGAAAAAAAGAGAAGTTTAATAGTCCCAATGCTTAAATCTTTTGGCAGTCAAATATTATTGTGCTTTAGCTTGCAAATAATTCAAATTATGTTTAGTTTTATTCAACCACAATTGATGAGAAAATTATTGGGATTTTTTTTGAATGACGGAAATGACAAAAAATCTGTTCTAGAAGGGGTTTTGCTCTGTGTTTGTATGACCCTCACCTCTTTTTTCACAATTATATTGTGGAACCAGTTCCTCAATCAATTGTTCAGTATTAGTTTCAAAGTTAGAATGAGTTTAACAGTGGTGATCTATGAAAAAGCTTTGAATTTGTCTGCCAAAGCTAGAGGTACCAGAAACGTGGGGGAAATAATAAATTTAATTTCAGCTGATGTAAATAAAGTCGAGTTTGTTGTTCGTGAATTGCAAACATTAGTTTCTGCCCCACTTAAATTCGTTTTGAGTTTGATTTCTTTGTACGCTTTATTTGGCATGTCGTCTTTTGCAGGCTTGTTGATTATCGGGATTGTCATTCCATTAAATACTTTTGTTTTGAAAAGATGGGAAACATTATATGACAGAAATATGAAGTTTAGAGATAGTCGTGTCAAGGTGCTTAGCGAGATTATCAACTCGATCAAATCCATTAAATTGTACTCTTGGGAGAAACCAATGAGTGAAAAAGTCATGAACATTAGAAACAACAAAGAGATGAATGCTTTGAGATCTATGGGATTGTTGGAAGGTCTTATCAGTTTCTGTTGGAATTGCTCACCTTATTTCATATCTTGTGTTACGTTTTCTACTTTTGCTATTGTCACTAACCAAAAATTGACTTCCGATTTGATTTTTCCTGCTTTGACATTATTTGAAATGTTGAGTGAGCCACTTTTCGAAATCCCTGATCTTATTTCTGGGTTCATTGAAGCTAAGGTGTCAATTGCTAGATTGTTGAAATTTTTAAGTGATGAAGAACTTGACAATCAATTTATTGAAGAGTCTGACTACAGAATCAGAAATGAATTATCCTTGGTCGAAGTTAATAATGCGACCTTTTTAAGATCTACTTCAAAAATTGAAAGACCAAGATCTGAAAATGATGATGAGGAAATTTGCATTGAAAGCACTCCTAATACTGTTGCTATTTCCGACATAGAATTTGTCGCAAAGAAACGTGAATTAACATGCATTGTTGGTAGCGTTGGATCTGGAAAGTCGACATTGTTGAAGGCATTACTTGGTCAATTTCCGCCAGAGGCTGCTGATAAGACAAGACCATATTCATTCAAAATAAAAGGTAAATTAGCTTATTGCCCTCAAGTTCCTTGGATTATGAATGCTTCTGTTAAGAAAAATATTCTTTTTGGTCATAAATTTGATCCAGAGTTTTTTGAAAAAACAATAGAAGCATGTCAACTTACATCTGATCTAGAAATGTTACCGGATGGCATTGAAACTCAAGTTGGTGAAAGAGGAATTTCATTATCAGGTGGTCAAAAGGCTAGAATATCTTTAGCAAGAGCTGTTTATTCAAGAGCCGATATTTATTTGTTAGATGATGTGTTAAGTGCAGTGGACTCTCACGTTTCCGAAAGTATTATAAAGTCAGTTTTAAGCAAAAATGGTTTGTTAGCTTCCAAAGCTTTGATTTTATCAACAAACAACATTCATGTGTTAGAAGAGGCTGATAGTATTTATGTTTTGGATCATTGCAAAATTACTGAAAAGGGAACTTATGTTGATTTGTATTCCGCCAATGGTCAATTTTCAAAATTGATCAAAGAATTTGGAAATAGAGACGGTAATAGCTATCTGGCTCAAGCTTCAGTGAAATCAGATTCTCAAGATATGGAAACAAATACAACTGTTGAAAAAGATGGGAAAGATGACGTTATCGAGTTTATTGACGATGAATATGAGGATAACTCTTTGACCCGCACTAAAACGAATGTCACTTTAAGAAGAGCATCAGTAGCTAGTTTCGATCACCAATTCAATGGAGGGGGCGATAATGAAAAAAAAGGATCTAGAAAAACTGGTCAATCAAAGGAAGTGTCTCAAAAAGGTAAAGTTTCTTGGTCTGTTTACAAACATTATTTCCAATCAGCTGGTCTTTTTAACATTTTCCTTAGTGTTTTTGGGATTGTAGGAGTTAGTTGCGCTGAATTTATTGCTAAGCTTTGGTTGAAACATTGGGCAGACGTGAGTGATTCTAATGATGAATCTGTCTCCAAGATGTTTTTGATTTATGTCTATGGATTTTTGGGTGTATTGTGCGGAATATTCACATTAGGAACTTCTATTTGCAATTTGTGCTACTGCTCTATCAGTGCTTCGAAAAGAATTCATAAAACTTTGACTGATGGAATGATGAAAGCGCCAATGTCTTTTTTCGAAACCACTCCAGCAGGTAGAATCTTGAACAGATTTTCGGAAGACATTGTTAAACTTGATGATCGTTTTCCTCGTTCTTTACATGGTTTCGGGAAAATGGCTTGTAGGGCTGTTTTTACTCTCGGTTTAATCATTTACACTTTGCCAAGAACATTGATATTTATCAGTTTGTTATCTTTAATTTACTATTATGTGCAAAAATACTATGTGGCCGCTTCAAGAGAAACCAAAAGAATTTTAAGTATCTCTAGAAGTCCTATCTACTCCCATATCCAAGAAACTCTTTCCGGTGTGGATACTATCAAAGCATTTCATCAAGACTCCCGATTTAGATTTATCAACGAGTCTAATTTAGACTTTAGTTTGAAAGCGCTTTCTTCTCAAATTTGGATGAGTAGATGGTTGGACATGAGATTAAAAAGTATTAGTACTGCATTTTTCTTTTTTGTTTCACTTTCATGTGTTCTTTCAATGGGCACTTCGACTCCCTTGACTGCTGGTGTTGTTGGTTTGATAACTACCTTTTGTTTACAAATTAATATAACTTTAACTTTCCTTGTCAGAAGTTCAGTGGAAGTTGAGAGTAATGCTGTTGCTGTTGAAAGAATCTTCGAGTATTCTAATTTAGCTTCAGAAAGACCTTATGTTGAAAAGTCTAGACCACCAATCGAATGGCCACAAAAAGGCCACATCAAGTTTGTTGATTATACCACCAAATATAAACCTGATATGGATCCGGTTCTCAAGAATATTTCTTTTGAGGTTCAGCCACAAGAAAAAATTGGAATTGTTGGGAGAACAGGTGCTGGTAAAAGTACATTGACGTTGGCTTTGTTTAGAATAATAGAGTCTTATGGTGGACATATTGAAATTGACGGTATTGATACTTCTAGTATTGGTTTATTTGATTTGCGAAGTAAATTGAATATCATTCCTCAAGATTCTCAAGCATTTGAAGGAACAATTAGGCAAAACTTAGATCCTTTCAGTAAACATACAGATGATGAGTTATGGAGAGTTTTAGAAATGGCTCATTTGAAAGATCATGTTAAGAGTATGAAAGATGAAAAAGAGACAGGTGATGAAGAAAGCGATACTAAAAAATCTCCTAAAAAAGATTTGTTAGCTGATGAACTGTTGGCTAATGTTCCTGAAGATCAACGTGGAAAAGGACTTTATGCCAAAGTTAATGAGGGCGGCTCTAATCTTTCATCAGGTCAAAGACAATTGTTGTGCTTAGCCAGAGCTTTATTGAATCCATCCAAGATCTTATTATTAGATGAAGCCACTGCTGCTGTTGACGTTAAAACTGACAAGATTGTGCAGGAAACCATACGATCAGAGTTTAAAGACAAGACCATTTTAACAATTGCTCATAGAATCAATACAATCATGGATAATGATAAAATTTTGGTTTTAGATAAAGGTGAAGTCAAAGAATTTGATTCTCCTGAAAATTTGTTGAAAAACAAAGACTCAATTTTCTACAGTTTATGTGAAAAAGGTGGATATCTTAAACATTGAGTATTGATATTCAGTTGAAAGCTCAATATTAGCTGATAGTAATTTATTTAATATATATTTCTGTAATTAATGTTTGGTTTTGCTTTTGTTCTTGTTTTTGCTTTCAACTTATTTTTTCTTATGTCAATTCAATATTGATTTTTGCTTCTATGTATTCTATTTCCAAGATATTATTAAATCTTATGTTATTCTCTATTACACGTGCAACCGAAAAATTCACAATAATCTTCAATTGTTCATTGTAGTCCTTTATTGGTCTCTAGATTAAGTAATCTAAGGTATTGATTATAGGTCCATCATCCTTATTCAAATTCGTAAAGTTCGTATCATAATGAATCAGAGGCTGCACATATCTCCACTCACTAAAAACGTAAGCTGATGTTATACAAACATACAGATTCTGACAGTTTTATTTTTAGTCTTTTTGTTCAAATTAACACTAATTTTCTTAAGTCATTGAAGTTTTAAAACCAAACTAGATTATTTTCTATTTTCTAAAAGGCAGGATAACAAAAAGATACAGAAAGATAGTTTTTTCCAATTTTATCAAACCCCCCACTTTTAAGAGAAGAATAAGAAATACAAGCCATTTTATCCAGAAGTTATACTATTGAGAAAGAATATAATCATTTATCTTTCTTTTCTAGTCAAAAAATCACAAAAATTTCGCATTTAACCAAACTTATACCAACCAGTTCATTTAGAGATCGCTTGAAATATTGTACTTTTAGATAAAATTCCCCAATTATTCTTCAGAGCAAAAAGTCAAGCACCCAGCAATGAGTTTGGAAACGTTGAGACATGGTTTACCTAAAGTGGCAAGATACATTGGTGATAGAATTCAACCTTAGGATTCGTATCAGATTATTAAAACAAGAAAAAAGTAAATAATTAACATCACAAACTGGCAAGTCTTATCCTCTCTCTCTCTCTCTCTCAATTTGCCCAAGCATAATAAATTTTTTCAACATGAATAGTGAAAAATTTACCTTATAAATATATTCTTATTTTTTCCCTTTTTCTTATCTATTTTTCATTTATTTCTTAGAAAGTTAGAGAGATTTACATGTACTATCAGTACTTATTATTTCTAATTTCAACTATTCTTTAAGTTTTAAACATTATTTTGAACTTTTACTTTGAATTTTCAAACTTCTGAGCAGTTTAGATTCTGAGTTATAATCAAATTATTATTCTAAAACTCACAATTTTTTTTATATTTTAATTAAAAATTAAAATGATGAATCATTACATTATTGCTATTATTAAAAATCAAATCATTAAAAAGTTTCAGCTACAAATATTAATTTTTTCGATTTTACTAATGTACTTTTTTTTTTCTTAACTTTTTATCTTTTGCTTAGTTTTCGCTGTGAGCTAAAAAATACAAATACTAGTGGAATAAATTATGTATCAATGATGTCTATTAATAATATCAAATTCAAAAGAATATTTGTTGAAACTACAATTATTGATCAAAATGCAAAACCGCAAAAGATTCTTTGCCTATCATGGTTATGAGCATATATACATAGCTCACTTTTCATCGATATCCAAAAAAAAAAAAGAAAACGAATTTTCAACCCGCTTCTGCAAATCTGGGAGGCAAACAGACCAATTTAAACTGCCCAAAACATAACTGTATATCTCAATTCATTTATATTTTGGCAGTGATTAATTGATTGAAGCTCTATAAATAATATTAATTTTATATAATAGGCTCTCTATTTACCAAAAATTTTCAACTTTTTTTTTTTTTTTTTTTTAAGAACTTTTAATAGTTGAAGTACATAACAAAGCATGTCGCCAGTAACTGAAAAACTTGGTGACGCCACCAAGAAGCAACAAGCTGACTCTAGCAAAACAGATTTAAAAAACAAAAAAAATAAGCAAGAAGCTGAAGAGTCATTGTCTGAAGAAGATCAGCAATTGAAAGATAGTTTAGAAGGACTTGTTGAAAAGCTCAATTCTGATGATGCTGGGTCTTATGAATCTTTTTTGGATCAATTGAAACATTTTCTCAGAGAATCCACATCTTCTATGACTGCCATTCCAAAGCCGTTGGTTTTCTTACAACCACATTACACTTCATTGACTGAGTTATATGAAAAATGGACTAACAAGAAATTAAAATCAAAATTCGCTGATATATTGTCTATTTTGGGCTCAAGTAATAAAAAAATGGATGCATTGAAATATAGATTAGAATCTTCTGAAAAGGATATTTCTGAATGGGGTCATGAATATGTTCGTCACTTAGCACTTGAAATTGGTGAAGAATATGGAAGCAGATTGGAAAAATCTGCAGCAACAGACGACTTGTTAACTTTGGCTCTCCAAATAGTCCCTTTCTTCCTTGAACACAATGGTGAAGCTGATGCTGTCGATTTGTTGTTAGAAATTGAAGCCATTGAAGAATTACCAAAATATGTTGATAAAAATGCTTACTCAAGAGTATGTTTATACATGGTCAGCTGTGTTCCTTTATTAGCTCCACCTGATGATTTGGCTTTCTTAAACACTGCCTATGACATTTATTTGGTTAATGATCAATTACCTCAAGCTTTAGGCTTGGCAATCAGATTAGATGATGAAGAATTAATCAAAAAAGTGTTTGATGCCACTAAAGATGTGACAATGTGGAAGCAATTGGCGTTTGTATTGGCAAGACAAAACTCATCTTTTAAACACGATAGTCAAGAAATCCAAGAGATCATTTCAAATTTGAAATTGAATGACTATTTCAAATATTTGGTCAAAGAATTAAATTTATTGGAACCTAAAGTTCCTGAAGATTACTACAAATCACATTTAGAAAATTCTGGATATAGTGAATCAACTGGTGCTGTAGATTCTGCTAAACAAAACTTGGCATCAAATTTTGTCAATGCTTTCATCAATTTAGGTTATTCTAATGACACAATCATATCTGAAGATGAAAGCAAATCTTATATCTATAAAACAAAAGACACTGGTATGCTCTCTTCAACAGCCGCAGTCGGGTCTATTTATCAATGGGATGTTAATAATGGTTTACAAGAAGCAGACAAGTTCTTGTATGCATCTGAAGATGATGTCAAAGCTGGTGCTTTATTAGCTATGGGTATTTCTTCTTGTGGTGTTCATGATGACGTAGAAGCCTCATTATTGCTTTTGAAAGAATATGTCTATTCAAGTTCAAATCACTTGAAAATTACTTCTATGATTGGTTTAGGTGTTTCTTTTGCTGGTTCTAAGAATGAAGAAGTTTTGGAATTATTGCTTCCTGTTATTTCAGATACTTCAGCTTCCATGGAAACTATTTCAATAGCTGCTCTTTCTTTGGGTCAAGTCTTTGTTGGAACTTCTAATGGTGATATTGCTTCTACTATTTTACAAGCTTTCTTGGAAAGAGATGTGTCTGATTTCAATTCCAAATGGGTTAAACTTTTATCTCTTGGTTTGGCCTTGTTGTATGTTGGTAAATATGACTCCATTGAAGAAGTTCTCGAAACCATCAGTGCCATTGAACATCCAATATCGAAATCTTTGGAAGTTTTAGTCAATATTTGTGCCTATGCTGGTACTGGTAATGTTTTACAAATCCAAAATTTGTTAACATTATGCCTCTCTAATGTGGAAGATGAAGATGAACAAGAAGCAGAAGCAGAAGAAGAAGAGAAAGAAAATGAAACTGAAGATATTGCCATGGCCAATGCTGAAAGCACTACAGACACAGAAAGTAAGAAACCGGGTGTGAGTGAATCTACAGATGAAGAATCCGAAGATAAAAAGAAAGAACCAGAAGATGAAACTTATCAAGCATTTGCTGTTTTGGGTATTGCTATGATTGCTATGGGAGAAGAAATTGGTCAAGACATGTCTTTGCGTCATTTTGGTCATTTGATGCATTATGGTGAGTCTGTAATCAAAAGAGCTGTTCCATTAGCCATGGGATTAGTTTCTGCTTCGAATCCACAAATGAAAGTATATGAAACCTTATCTAGATACTCACATGACGCTGATACAGATGTTGCTGCTAACGCCATTTTTTCAATGGGCCTTGTTGGTGCAGGTACTAATAACGCTAGATTGTCACAGTTACTCAGACAGTTGGCAGGCTATTACGTCAAGCATCCAGATTGTTTGTTTGGTGTTAGATTAGCCCAAGGTTTGTTACATTTGGGTAAAGGTACTTTATCTTTAAATCCATTCAATACTGAAAGACAAATATTATCAAAAGTTAATTTAGCCTCACTTTTGACTACTTGTGTGTTATTTTTAGATCCAAAAGAATTTATTTTTAGCCAGCATCATTACTTGTTATTCTATTTGTCTTCAGCCATCTACCCAAGAATGTTAGTTACTGTTGATGAAGATCTAAACCCAGTGAAAGTAAATGTCAGAGTTGGTCAAGCTGTTGATACTGTTGGTCAAGCTGGTAAACCCAAAACAATTACAGGTTGGGTTACTCAAGAGACACCTGTTTTGTTGGGTTATGGAGAACGTGCAGAATTGGAAAATGACCAATATATTTCATTGGCAAGTTCTTTGGAAGGTGTTGTTATATTAAAGAAAAATCCAGATTTCATTGAAGTAGATAGTTAAACTTGTTATCTAATCAAATATCATATCTAATTAAAGCTTAAATTTTGAAATTCTCTATCATACATGTATTTGCATTAGCCTCTAATTTTTTTTTTTTTTTTTTTTTTTTTTTGCCTCTCATCTATCTCGGTACTTAATCTTGATTTTCCATAACTTGTATTTTACTTCATTTCGTCCTCTAATTTGGGGTTGGTGTTTTATTATTTTCATTTGTCTTCATTTATAGTGAAGAACAGAAAAAAATATATAGAATTGAATAAATAGAACGCGCATATAGGGTAAAATTGAAATGCCTTGCTAATACTATTACAAAAGCATTGAGAAAGATAGATACATAATTATTCCAAAATTTTTAAGGAAGAAATAAAAAACGGCCAGAGAAAAACAATAATATCATGATCCTGTATATAGTAAAAAGATTGTAGAAAAAATAAAAAAAGTTGATCAACCAAAATATCGATGTTAAATAAACTTGGGAAAGACGTTACTTTGATGAGGAAGTAGAGTACATTAGCGAGAAATGAAAGCAAGAAAAAAGGGAAAAAGACAAAGGCTAAACTGAAAAAAAAAAAAAAAAGAAGAAAGAAAACAGAATCCAATAAAAAGAGGAATGAAAAACGACAAAGGGAACAAATAAAAAAAACAATGAAACAAATCAAAGCTTTTTATGTCAATATCGAGAAGATTATACGATTAAGAAATTTGTTGAGAAATAGCGCCATTAAGGAGATGCAACGGATAAGCTGGTCCGAACCCATGGCATTTTTCTGCTCCGTCCAAGCTGCTCATAATTGAATCAATATCAATTTCGTATTGGGGATTCATCTCTTCAAATTTATTTACGTAGTCCCATACTGCAGGAACAGTTAACAATTTAATAGACGTTCCATTCTCTGGGTCAGCATATATCAAGCTACTTGAAGTATCTTCGGAAAAATTCTGTTGAATATTGAGAGAAGGGGAGCTATTGTTCAGAGAACCATTTTTTTGGATAACTTTGTTGACGTCTGCACACGGAAATGTGAATCTTTGGTTGATATAGCTGGGCTGTTTTGGCTGTTCTTCATAGGTCATAGATTTTGGGGTTATTGGGGCATCAGTAGGATTTTGACTTTGGTTTTTCAAAAGCATTTGATTCTCAGTTGTAATGATAATATTTTTTAATTTCAATTTTTCTAATTCGTCCATTATTTTTTTCTTTTCTAAATCACTTTGTTCCAATTTTTTTTCCAATTCTTTTAATTTTTGTTCTTTACGTTCTCTAAATGCTCTTTGAGCTGCTCTGTTTTGAGATTTTCTCTTATCAATGACAGATTTCTCATTTTGAGGGTCTTTAGAAGACTCAGTGCTCTTTTCAATAATATTTGCAGAAACATTTGATGTTGAGCCATCGGATTCCTGAATGATGAAATCATTATTTAGTTCTTGTTTTATTGTAGAAACCTCTTGTTGAGTCTTTTGGATGTTGGAAATTATTTGATTCAAAGAATTTGAAATTTCATGAACAGAATTGCTTTCGGAATTAATGGAGGGTGAATCTGCAGTTACGGTTGGCCCACTAATACTACTGGCTACTGGACCCATATTGTTGAAATCAAACCCCTGGAAAGCCTCAAGGTCTTTCTGAGTCCCAATTGATGATGAAGGTTGAAACCCGGAAGTAAAGGATTGAAGATTGACTTGACTAAGTTCTGGTGGTTGAGACCCGGAGTTGTTGTCTCCTGCTAAATACGAATCCCAAAAATTGTTTCCAGAAGATGTCTGTTCCTGTTGATCAATATTTAAATAAGAATTCATTATTAGTGATTTGATATATCGATATTCGCGGAGTAAGTTATTTTTTTTTCTTTGGTTTCAATATTTTCTTGTACTTTTTTGCTTTTTCTTCAATTATATTTTTAATAGATGGGAAATTAATGAGAGAGATGATAAAGATAAATATGAGTAAGCAAAAAGAATTATTCCTCAAAAAGTGTCCAATTTTTTTTTTTTTCCTAAATTGAACAATAATTTTACAGTGATTTTTTATTAGTGTGTAAGAACTCCTTCTAAAAAAAAAAAAAGAATAAACAAGTTACCCAGCCCGAATATCGATTAATTACTAAGCTATCTTATCAATTCACGTGATACTCAAATAATCAATTCATGTTTTTAGAATAAGAATTATAAATCGGGTTAAGAATTGAATTGAAATTGAATTGAAAACTCACTAATCTTCCTATTGATCAATGTATATATGTGTACTTAGTTTTTTTTTTTTTGGTAAAGGTGTTCAAATAAAATATGTGAAGTAGATGGGTAGTTACACTAAAATATGTCATTTTAAATATTAAACTTGAAATTACTTACAGTTGAAAAAAATAATTAACAAAATGAGAAAAATATTTATTTTATTTTATTTCTTTTTTTTTTTTTTTTTTTTTCAAATTCATGGAGAGAAAAGGTTGATGCAAAAAGTGGTAATAGGTAAATCGTATGATATATGTAGTTGAGGTCATTATTGGTAAGTGAAAGAAAAAAAAAAAAAAAAAAAAAAAATAAAAAAGAGAGAAAAACAAGACAAATGAATGTAATAGTAGCATAAAATACAAAATTAAAACAATCCTAAGAGGAAAAGAGGAAGAGTATGAAAAAACATAACAATGCAAAAATCAAAAAAAATCAAAAAAAATGAAAAAAAAAGTCCAGACAAAAAAAGGATCAAAAAGAAAATGAAAAATTAAAAACCGTCAAATCAAAGTTTGAAAAGAAAAAGAAAAAAAAAATTGTGACTAAATGAACATAAGAGCAAGGAAACTGATGAAGGAGGTGATAGAATATCTTTGAAGATTGACTGCATTGTCTTGAAAAGTTAAAGTTGCTGGTCTCGAGACAGTGAGAGAATTGGATTGAGTACTTGTTTCGGTAAGATAAACGGTAGAAGAGCCTGACCCAGTACCAGCAATGGTAGTTAATACGATGACAGCATTTGTGTTTTCATCCAGAGGAGCCAAAGTAGAAATAGTAGAAACTCCATTATCAGATTGGTTGAGTGTTGTGGTTGCAGTAGTTTGACATTCTTTATCGGCACAAGAAACAATGGTGAATTTTTCTGTAGAAACAGTTGAAACAATCATACTGGTGGAAATGGATGTAACACAAGAAGTAGTCTCAACAGTATATGTGGTAACAAGAATAACAGTGCTTGGTCCAATAGATGTATAAGTAGAAGTGACTGGGACAGAAGTTGTCAAAGTAATAACAGATTCTTCATAGCCGGTGGAAAGATAAGTAGAGACTGAGCCAGAAATGGTAGTATAATGATGACCATTAGAATCCGTAACGGTGACTGTTGAATATAAAGTTGTGGCTGATGGTTGGACTTCAAGATCAGTTTCATCGGTTTCAGTGACGGTGGAAGTTCCAACTGTTTCGGTATCACTTTCAGTAACTTGAATAGTCACATAAGTTGCAGAAGCAACATTTAAGAGGAGAAAAAGAATTGAAAACAATGACAATTTGATATTCATTTTTCCTTAATATTGTTGAAAAAAAAGTTCAGGTATTGATATTGTAAATGATCTTTATAATGGTATTGATTTTGTTGTTGGTAAAAATGTGATTTTTTTAATAATCAAGCACTTTTTGAATAAAGGTTAGATTATTTGACGAGTTGCTAATGATGGAAGAGTAAACAATAAATGAAAGTAAATAAATAAAGAACTAAAAAAAAAAAACTGGAAACCAAAAATCATTTATATTTGCAGGTCTTTGAAAGCTCGTGTAAGTCAAATATACCAAAGTGGCGGAACCGGCGATGCATGCTGGAGTTTCGTCTAATCAAAGGAATAGAGGCGGCAGGTTTCATGGAGTAATTTTTAACTATGAGGTGAAGGCTAATTAAATAAATAAATAAAAAAAAAAAAAAAAAAAAAATTGGTACTTGTTATTAAACTTCTAAATTTAAATATCATCAATTAACTCATTTCTTTGCACAAAAACTGGTTTTAGGTTATTGGAATTTATCGTTACTGAAACAGGGACACAAAAAAAAAGTGGCATAGCTGTGTATATATACAACTAAACCTCTCCAGAATAACCGTTGTTCCATACTTTTTTTTTTTTTTGTCTCTCTACTTTTCCCTGTTACTTATTCTGATGAAGAAATGAAAGAATTTTTGGTGGCTTATATTATCTGGCTTTTTTTTTTTTTTTTTTTTTTTTTTTTTTCACAACTATATATACATAAACTGCATGTTTTAGCTGGTAGATCCAGTTGAAAAATTCACTAGTATACTTCCCTACTACTGGTAGTAAGCAGTCTAAACTTCACTCACCAAAAACATATTCACGTGATTTGCGTTGTAATTTTTCTTTTTTTTTCCTTCTGCGTACTGCTATCTTTTATAGTGACGGATTGGGGGAAATGACTCAATTTTTTTTTGAAAAATATATATCTTCCGATACACTTTTGTAAATCGAAATAGATCAAATAAACAATACTAAAAAAAGAAAAAGAAAAAGTAGCTGAGAATAACTCGATCTGCTTTAAACTGTATCTTCAACAGAACAAAACAATATAATATTATTGAAAATAACTATCTAAAGTAGTGTTAAAAATGGCAAGAAGTTTCAAAATCAAAGTTCCAGCCTCATCTGCCAATATTGGACCGGGGTTTGATGTCTTGGGGATCGGTTTGAACTTGTATCTCGAATTAAACGTAAAAATCGACCCTTCCAATCCAAAAGAATCAAATAAAGATAAATTCAACTGTTTGATCACTTATGAGGGTGAAGGTGAAGATGAGGTTCCTTTAGATTCAGATACCAACTTGGTTACTAGAGTTGCATTATACGTCTTACGTTGTCATGAAATTAGAGAATTTCCAATTGGCACTCATGTCCATGTCAATAATCCAATTCCATTGGGCAGAGGTCTTGGATCGTCTGGTGCTGCAGTAGTTGCTGGTGTAATCTTGGCTAATGGTGTGGCCAACTTGAAACTTTCAAAAAGTAGAATGTTGGACTTTTGTCTCATGATTGAAAGACACCCTGATAATATTACTGCTGCCATGATGGGTGGGTTTGTTGGCTCATTTTTACGCGAATTGAGTGCTGCTGAATTAGAAAGACAAGAGATTCCGTTGGCTGAAGTTCTTCCACAACCAGCTGGAGGCTATGATACTGGGATGGTTCCTCCAACCCCACCAGTTCAAATTGGTCACCATATTAAATATGATTGGTGCAAAGACATCAAATGTATTGCCATTATACCAGATTTTGAAGTCTCCACTGCTAAATCAAGAGGAGTTTTACCAGGAGCTTACACAAGAGCTGATTTAGTTTTCAATTTACAAAGATTAGCAGTGTTGACAACTGCTTTGACCAGATCTCCACCAGATCCTGAACTTATTTATCCTGCCATGCAAGATAAAATCCATCAACCATATAGAAAAACTTTGATTCCAGGTTTGACCGAGATCACTTCTTCCATTACTCCAAAAACTTATCCAGGATTATTAGGAATTTGTCTTTCAGGTGCTGGCCCAACCATTTTAGCATTAGCAACAGAAAACTTTCCAGACATTGCCGCAGCCATCTTGAATATCTTTGAAAAAGAAAATATCACTTGTAGATGGAAACTTTTGGAACCTGCTTATGATGGTGCAGTTATGGAAGAAGAAAATTAGCTTTTGATATTGCTTTATTGTTATCACTATAATTTTCATATTATCATTATCATTATTATTATTATTAATACTTTTTCGCTTATTTTATTTCTAGTCGTGTAATATACTATTTTACTTAAATATAGAGCTTTTATTCAAGATACTTAATTGTAGATGATCATCATTAATCACACTAAAAAAAAATTGTAGTTTGTGTGCCTTTTCAACTAATGTTTGGATGTTTATGGTTTTCACCCATTGCCTTGGGATTTGGTGAGGGAAAAAAACCCAAGCATCAAAGCGGGTTGTCAGAAAAAAAAAAGAGAGAGAAAATTACAAAATAAATATTATAATTGATAAAGCACAACAGATTTATATCAAAGTTGACAGTTTTAAATTAAAAACACCAAATTGAAGTGTTTCTTATTGATTGTTGATTGGAAAAGTGATATTGGATATTTCACACTATATTTCAATTTAGAAATACGTCAGAAAAAAACAAAAAATAGAAAAAAATGAGCAGCGCAACAACATTAACTGTGTTTTCCGCAGCTTCTATAGTTGGTTGTTGTAAGTATTGATATGTTACCACAAGATAAAAAAAAAAAAAAAAAAAAAAAAAAAGGAATTTGCAAAGAACAACAAAGAGAGGTAAACATAAAATAAAAATGAAAACAAAGTTAAAAGAGTTATTGAAAACTTAATTGAGTAATTTATAATCTGCAGAATAATTAGATACTAACTTTCAATTCAGATCTTCTATTCACAGGTAGTGGGGAACGATTCAATTTTGGTGAATTTCTTGAAACCACTTCACCATATATGTGGGCCAATTTGGGAATTATTGCATGTATAGGGTTTAGTGTTATTGGTGCTGCTTGGGGGATTTTTGTCACTGGGTCTTCCATAATTGGTGCTGGGGTTAAAGCTCCAAGAATCACCACCAAGAATCTTATTTCAATTATTTTTTGTGAAGTTGTTGCAATTTATGGTCTCATTATGGCTATTGTCTATACAGCTAAATTAACCACCGCATCTCCAGAAACTCTTTATAGTAAAGATAACTTATATACAGGGTTTTCTTTGTTTTGGGGTGGTATGACTGTTGGTTTAAGTAATTTGTTATGTGGTATATGCGTGGGTATAACTGGATCTAACGCAGCAGTTGCTGATGCAGCAGACAGTTCATTATTCGTCAAAATTTTGGTTATTGAAATTTTTGGCTCTGTTTTGGGTTTATTTGGTTTAATTGTTGGTTTGTTGATGGGTGGTAAGGCTAATGAATTTAGTTGAGCATGTCCCTGACAAAGAATGAATAATCACTAAAACAATTATTATTATTATTACAATAATCATAAAAATCAAAATAAAAATAAAAATAACATAATAATTTTATCAATAATAGCTATAGAAAAAAAAACACAGAAAATATCTATCAAGTATATTGGTTAATGGGTTTACTTTGTATTTATTTTCGTTATTTTAATTCACTTTTACAAAATTCTCAACTTCATTTACAAAATATAATATTCATATCATCAAAAGTGATTGACTGAATTGTCATCATAATTTATTGGAACTATGAACTATAGATATCCATTCTAACTTTTGTCTTTGCTTGATATTATATTCTCGAGTTTTGATTTAATTTAATTCAATTTTTTTTTTTTTTTTTTTTTTTTTTTTTTTTTTTTTTTTTTTTTTTTTTTTTTTTTTTTTTTTTTTTTTTT
>JASTUB010000273.1:0-22901 GCA_031124825.1 Saccharomycopsis vini
TTATTGCATAGTTTGAAGTATCATATTGATTTATTTTACTATTATAATCTCTCTTTTTTTTTTTTTTTTTTTTTTTTCTGCTAAAATTGGGCGTGGAATTTTGTTTTGAAACTAATTTGAAGTACAGACCCTTTATTATTCATGTACTCTTACATAAGCAGATCAAAAAAACACCTTCTTTAGTTTGGCATCTCAATCATATTGTTTTAAAACAATACCGTTTATTAATTTCTTTCTAGTTTGCTTGATTTGTGACTGAATTTGACATTCTAATCTTTGAATTTACACTAGTTTTCATCCGTTATTTGGCTTTTTGTAAGATGTTAAGCTTTATTTTCAAATTTTTCTTTTAATGGTCTTTCGGGTGATTGTGCCGAGCCGTCTGCAAAGTTAGAAACGCGGAATTCGTGTTGAATGTGAATGTACTTATTTTTTTTGCTTCAAATAGCTGAGGAAAAAAACTCAAGGGAGGAATGTGAGGAAGGGCGTATCTTTGCGTATATTCATATGCTTTTAAAATCTGATGTACTTCATGGAAACAGATCAAATTTTAATTAAAGCTTATAAGTTTTGCTTTTAAGTTGCTATTTAGAAAAGGTAAAAACACAAAGTTTCAACTTGTTCACTTTGGAATGTAAAAAAAAGTATTCATAATAAATAGTGCCTTTACATCAAAGTTCTTGCACCGAAACGTTTTTGCTTTCATGTCGCCTTTATCTTACTGAAATGGTACGAATATAAACTTTGATTCAAAAAATTTACTGTAGCCTGTCATTTCCCCCCATTCACAACGCAACATGGCAGGTTAAGACTCTGAAGTCAATTGAAACAATACATCATCTACGACCAAAAGCTGGCCTACGACCATTCAAGTGCTGTTTTTATTTTAATTTAATAGATAATAAATTCGGTTCTTCTACGCCTTGATTTTGGTTTTTTTTTTTTTTTTTTTTTATTAGCTTATTCTGTTTCTTTTGCCCCTTTTTGTTGATTTAAATGTGAAAAGTTCAAGACATACTTAAATTTTTGAAAATTCAATTTTTTTTTTTTTTTTTTTTTTTTTTTTTTTTTCAGATTTGACTACCATATAATATTATGTCAACAATATACGTCGATAACTTGCGCTCTAAAGTATAATAGTGTCTTACAGCTATTGCTGCGAAAATATAAAAGACTGGACTTAAATTTTAAACGAACCCTATACTTGATGGAATCATTTGATTCATAAAAACTGAATAAAATCATTTGTAACCTATAGAGGCAACTATATCGTAGCGCACATATTATGAAACGAATAATCGACTTATAAGTGAAAAAATCTGTGCTTTTTTTTATTGGTTCATTTAGTTTCGTACTTTGACGGAAACAAAATTTCCTTTTCTAATTGTATTTCTGAATTAATATAAAGAGAAAATATCAAACAGATAGCATTCGTTCTTTACAAATTAATCAAATAATTTCACATCCAAGCTACTATAGTGGATCCTGAGCTGTTGAAAATTTACTTTAATATTAGTGGCACTGACGATTATTTTTTTTTATTTTTTTTTTTCACTATTTCTTTTGGTTATGAGACGCTGCCTCACAGTAGTTTCTTGACACTTATAGTTTATCGTTTGTGCGTGTGTGTATTAGAGTAAGATAGAGTTAGATATGTATGCGCGGAGGGCAAAAAAAAAATAAATATTTTGTGTTAATTACTGGAAATTTAAATGTTGTTTCCTGTAATAACATGAAATAAATAGCGATGAACTCAATAATATACCCAAAATCTGTATTGACTTATGATAATATATTGTGTGTTCTTCCTGTCGGCCCTCATCTACTCGTGGGTTTACTGAATGGTCAATTACTAATTTACAAAACATCTATTGGTATAGATGGCCACAAAAGAATCGCTAGTATTGACAATAATAATCCAACTAATGATCCATTAGATAACCCAGTAACTCTTGCATCATTGAGTCGTCCATCTTCAGCTTCGAGCGTGAGACTTGGGTCCTCCAGTAATAATATTGATAGCTGGTTAAATGTTGATCAAAAATTAACCATAGTGAGCAAAGTTACACTATCTAATAAACCCATAAATTCGTTACAATATTTAAAAGATTTAAACTATTTGATTGTTGATCTTGATAACTGCCTTCATGTTTTCAATTATAGTACTTTCAAGCTTAAAACAACATTACATAGCTCAAAAGGATTGAATCAATATAAAATATTTTCGCAGATGACAGAGTCAGAACTCAAAGATTTATACTATCAAGGTAACAACAACAAAAACAACAACAGTAAAGATAGTACCGGGTCAAAAACTATATCAGGCTCTAAAAGTGAGGAAATTCAAAGTAAGTTGACTAAGTTGGATAGCTATTCCTTATATCAGAACTTCTATGAACATGACCCATATGATTCAACTTCATCAAATACCACAAACTACGATACATTTGGCCCTCAACCAGATGATTTAATCCACTCTTACTTAGTCTATTCTGTGAAAAGAAAATTACATATTATTAAGTGGGAATTAAATGACGAAGAAAGTCAGCAAGAATTATGTGTATCAATGTCAGATAGAATTAAAAACATTGAGTTTATATCTAGTACGAAACTTATTATCGGCTTGAATACAGATTTTTTATTGTTAGATCTACCAACTTTGCAATTAACACCTCTCGCGATTCCATCTTTATTAGGTTCGACCAGCGCCTTAGGAAGCTCATTCATTGGATCACCTTTTGGACCAAAACATACTATAAACTTTACTAGATTACATCACAAACAAACCACTTTAATTTGCAAAGATTCATCAAGTGTCAAAATAGGCACAAATTGTGAAATTTTAAACAAATCTTATCTAAATTGGCCCATCCTGCCACAAGAAATTTTCTTCTTATTCCCATATGTTGTACTATTATTGCCTGGTGCAATTGAAATAAGAGATATTAAGAGTGGTTATTTATTACAAACAGTTACATTCAACACCGCATCATGTACTAAAATTATTGTTGATAATATGCACGATGTATTATATTTATTAAGTGGTGGCAATAAAGTTGTTGAATGTCATATGAGATCTTTCACATATCAATTAAACAGCTTAGAAAATCAAAGTCGTCTAGATGAAGCAATCAATTTATCATTCCAGCTAAATGAAGAATTTTTGCCTGATAAAGTATCGAGATTACGTCAGTTGCAAATCAAAAAAGCTAGAACTTTGTTCAATCAGACATTGAATGCGGCAACTACACGCAACCAACATCATCACAATCATCATCATAATCACCACCATCATGGAAAGTCAATTGTAATCAATGAAGTCAAACTTAGTGAATCTATGACTTTATTTTCCAGCTTTTTGGCGCCGCCTGAATTGGTATTAAGTTTATTTCCTGGGTTTGTTAGTGGATTAAAATTAAATCTGGCTAGCAGTCTTGGCTTATTGGATGAAGATTTAGGCCTATCTCACTTAAAGCCTAGTAATTTTATATTACCTGTCGATGAACCACCTGAATCAGTAATGTCTTCAAGGCCAGGAACACCAAGCCCTGGATCAAAAAGAAAGTTATCATCAACGCCGACCGCTATGATTGGTAAGCTTTATAATGAAGACTCAAGAAGCATCAAATCTTTTGCTACTATTGTCAATAGTGATCATTTACGACGTCGTGGTGAAATTGAAAAAATCAAACAAAACCGCAAGAAACTTTTGAAGGCGATCCAAGCTTTATTGCCATATTTAGCAGATACAAGGAGAAAAATCAGCAAAATGCTACAACATCAAGATTCATTTTCATTATCCCCATCTTCAAAAAATTCTCAAATGGAATTATTTTGGAAGAATCAAGTTTTACCATTAGATATATTTGGTGATTTAGAACAAGCATCTGAGTTGGTCGATACCACACTTTTTAATTGTTATTTATTAACTTCTCCTTTATTGATTGGTCCTTTGTTCAGAATCAAGAACCATTGTAATGTGAGGGTTGTAGAACGAAAATTGATTCCACGTTCAATAGAAGAAGAAAAAGGTGCCATTAAAGGCTGCTTTTATAAAGAATTGGTGGACTTTTATTATGGAAAGAACTTACACAACAAAGCTTTAAGGTTGCTAACGGCATTAGGCCAAGAAGAGTCAATAACTGTTAGCTTGCTTAGTGATATGAACAATAATGATAAAAAAAAAAGTGAGGCTGACCCGTTCATGAGTCCTGTGAACCAAAATATTGACAATAGTGATGGAAATTATAATGACATTGACGATGATTATGATGAGTACACTGATGATGATGATGATGATGATGATGATGATGACTCATTACTCTTAACAAACTCTGCTCTACCACGTCCAAGCTTGTTATATGGTATTAATCATATTATTCAATATTTGCTCAAGCTCTCTCAAACTCAACTAGACTTAATTTTCAAATATATTGTTTGGCCAATGAGTGAATCTCCTGAAAAGGCAATGCTAGTTTTTTTGAATGATTCGATAGAAAATGAATCTTTAAATTCTTCTAGTGTTGTTAATTTCTTGTTGGATATTTTTAAAGATGAAAAAGATTTGAAAAAGAAGTTTACAATAATGTATTTGGAACATGTAATTGAAGATTTGAATGATATGACTCCAAAATTGCATACAAAGTATGTGGAATTATTATTGGAGTCGTTTCTTGACAATATTGATGATGATGATGATGAGCTGGAAATTTTTGAAAATCAAAATATAGGAACCTATAAGAAATTAGTGGCATTTTTGAGTAGCACCAAAGTATATGAGCCAAGAAAATCATTAAGATTGATTCAAAATACCATTGATTTTCTTGAAACCTCTTTTTTTAACTCCTCTAAATCTCTGGATAATGAAAGCAACCAAAATAGTTTATATATTGAAGCAAGAAAAAAACTCATTTATTTGAAAACTTTTATTCATAGAAGGTTGGAAGATCATGATCAGGTGCTTCGCATTTTTGTATTTGATTTACAAGATTACAATAGTGCTTCAGAATATTGTTGTTCTTTCTATAATACGTCAACTAATGAATCTAATAATAATGACATTAAAAATCATTATTTTGACAATGTTTCCTCAGATCAATCTTTTTCTTTGTTTGATTCAACAACTGACAAAATCAATTCGTTGGGCTCTTCATCGTCATTTTCCAAACATCAATCATATGAGCTTGGGAAAAAGTTACTTCATGATTTGTTAACAATATACTTGAATTCTGACTTGATGGTGCCTGCTATTAGTCTCTTGAAGACTCAAGGTTATAGAATGTCTTTTCTCCAAGTTCTTGAATCTCTTCCTTCTTCATTACCTCTCTCTCAATTAAACTACATTCTCAAAACCCAATTGACCCATTCTTGCACTTTGTGGAACTCATCTAGAGTCAAAGCAAGTCTTAGGAAAGTTGAACTAATTAAATCTCAAGAAAAACTATTAAAATTGCAAGCTCGCAATGTGTTATTAAATTCAAATGACAAATGTCCAGTATGTGGAAAGAACTTGGGGCTTAGTGTACTTAGTTTTTTCAAAGATGGAAAGATCACACATTACGGCTGTGCAAAGTTATATAATAGTGAGCTTAAGTTTGGAAATAAAATTTATCATAACATTGATGGTGGTAATGATGATGACAGATCACATAAAAACAAGAAAATTATTAAATTTGGAGATTAATCTTATTATTATTATCATAATTTTTTATAATATTTTTTTTTTTTTATTTCTTCAATTTACTTGTTCGTTGTGTGCTTCATTGTTTTTCCTTAATTACCTTTTTTTTTTTTTTTTCAATTTAAAATACATTATAATATAATATAATAATAATTAATGATAATATTTTGAGGAAAACTTTCTCCTCTCAAAAGTTATCTATGCATTCATTTCGTCCAAAATTTGTCCGCCACCCAAAATGTATGTAAAATGAGTTAAGAAAAGAGACAAAGTGCTTAAAATCAATTTTCTTATTCGTTTCAAAATATTTAATTTTAAAAAAATTTTTTTTTTTTTTTGTTTATCAAAAATATATTTTGTCTATATATAATTATGCTATTGATTAGCAACAAAAGACAAAATTGAAAGAAAAAATATGAATTTTGTAGTTTGGGGGAGGATGCTAAAAAAAAATATGTTGAAATTGCATCAAATTGACAAGGGGGGTTAGGACAAAGAGAAAAAGAGAGAAAAACGAACAAAAAAAAGTATGTATCACTATAATTATTTCAAAACTTTACCATCAACATCAATTACTTGGGCACCACCTTTATGGTTCAAATTTCTAAACATTTTGACTCCATTATCACCATCAACGAATTGACAGTATCTAGCGCTTTTCCACAAAGAAACCCACATGTTTTCATTAGAATACATGTAATGTTTGCCCATGACTTTTTTGATGGCTTCGGTAGCTTCACGGGCATTATAGAATGGAATACGGGAGCAGTAATGGTGAGCAACATGGGTTTCAATAATGTCATGGAAAATGTAAGGACCAATGAAACCAAATTCACGATCAATGGTAGCAGCGGCCCCACGAGCAAAATTCCAAGCGCTAGCTTCATAATGAGGCATCAATGGATCAGAATGTTGTAAGAAAGTGATGAAAACTAACCAATGATTGACCCAAATCCAAGGGAAAAACCAATCAATCAAAACGTGCCATCTGCCAAAGTTTTGATACCACAAATATAAGACAGTAAGTTGCAGAATGATCCCAATGTCGGATAAGATGATGTAATAATAATCTTTTTTGTCAAAGATTGGGGCAGTTGGGTTGAAATGGTTGACAGCAAGTTCATTATCCCAACCTTCGTATTTTTGACCGGTGACGTTTGTTAATAAGTACATGAGCCAACCACCCAATTGTTGTAAAAGCAAATTGATCAATGAAGTGATTGGACTTTCTTCAGTCAATTCGGCAAGTTTTGCAACTTTGTTTTTAGCCACAAATTCCTCTTTAGTTGGAGGAACAAAAACCATATCTCTAGTAAGATGGCCGGTTGCTTTATGATGTTTAGAATGAGTGAATTTCCAAGAGAAAAATGGAACGAGCAAATAAGAATGTAAAACCCAACCAACAAAACTATCTACAATTTCATATTCACTGAAAGCTCTATGACCACATTCATGAGCCAAGACCCATAAACCGGTACCAAACAAACCTTGGTTGAAAACATAGAGAGCCCAAGCTGCAGCTCTAATGGCTTTTGATTGGATTTGAGGAATAAAAGTGTGGGCCAAGTATCCAGCAATGACCATAGCAGCAATGTCTCTAAAGACATAAGATAAACCTTTGATAGCAGATCTTTTATAACAGTCTTTTGGAATTGCTGATAAAATGTCGCCAATGGTGTAATCAGGAGCTTCAAACACATTTCCATAAGTATCAATAGCAGTTAATGATTTTTTTTCTGGAGATTGATCATTTTTAAGAGTTGCGACATTATTTTGTTTCTCTGTTTTAACCTTGGTGGAGGTTGCTGAGGATTGGTTCTGGTTTGAACCTGTGATGGTGATGGCTGACATTGTTTATATGGTACAATATTGTTGTATATGTTATATTAATACACACAAAGTATAATATAACAAGAGGAAAAATAAAAAAAAAAAAAAAAAAAAAAGGAAAAAAAAAAAAAAAAATTTAGAATATTAAAGATAAGATCTAAATAATAATCTCAATTTCACGAAATGGAAAAATGATTTGGAAATGTTTTTCCTAAATCTTTTAAATCAAATTTATTAAACAAATATAGTATATATAAAAGAAAATAAAAAAAAAAAAAGAAAAAAGAAAAAAGAAAAAAGAAATAAAAAAAAAAAGTAAAAAAAAAAGTAAAAAAGTAAAAAAAAAAAAAAACACTACAATTTTTTTTTTCTTTTTCTTTTTATTATTTTTTCTCAAATAAAAAGTTGGGACTTTTTCTTTTTCGTTTTTATTTTACTTCTTTACTTTTTTTTGGAACATTATTATATAATATTCTGATTCTTTTCTTTTCTTTTTTGTTGTACATTTTATATTCATCATCATCATCATCATCTTCTTCTTCTTCTTATTTTTAATTAATATATATTTTCAGCTTATCTTGCACGCTTGACCACTTTACACAAAAACTCTATCTCTTTTGCCCTTTCATGTTGATCCAAGTTGATGCGACTCGGGCATCCAAAATGATGGGGTAAATATAAACCCATCAAAACTGACTCTAATATTTAATATTTGCTACAAACAATTTTTTTTATTTTTTTTTAATTTTTTTTTAATTTTTTTTTTCATTATTGATAATTATAATCAGAACATATCACGATATTCATTTATAAACAGTGCTGTTGAGTGTAATAATCTTTAATTCTTTGATAAAATATAAGATGATTTTGTTGCTCAGGGGGGTTGTTGTTGGGTATATGTATGTGTATGTATGTATGGGTGTTTCTGTCAACATTAGTAGTGATTAATAAAATGTGTGGGTGTTTGTTTTTTTCGAAAAAATTTTTGGTTTTGTGTCTTTGTTGGGTAAACACCCCCCTTTGTTTTTTGTATTTAATTTTTTTTGGAAAGACAAGGGAAGGGGGTGTTTTTGAGGATTAGGAGAAAAGAAGAGAAGACACAAAGAAATGGAATGGAAAATAAAAATTAAAAAAAAAAAAAAAAAATAAATAAATAAATAAGAGATCACCTTATACACTAGGTTCTTATCTTTTATAAATGTCTCTAGAGCTGGAAAAAAAAAAAAAAAAAAAAAAAAAAAAGACCGATGCTATTTGGTTGATCGTTTGTGGCCTTACTTATTAGAAATATCAATATCAATCAGTAACTTTCTACGTGGTTTCCCACTTTTTTGTAGAACAAAAAAAAAAAAAAAAAATAAAAAAAAAATAAAAATAAAAACTCCGAGAAAACTAGAACTCATGTGATGTGGCTACTTAAAAAAGTTTTTACTTATCATCATTCGTATATTCATCGATTTTTCTGCATCTTTCTACAAAATTGCATCAATATTAAAATTGGTGATTTGCTTGCATATACTCAAAATGTGTGCTATTGATTATTCTTTTACTTCACACTACCTGTCTTTGTCATTTATTAGTAATGTTTGGGTGTTGGTTGGTTAGTTTTCGTCTATCAACCGGGTGACAGATACTTGGGTGATTTTGACATCACCCCTTCATCCCGGGTAAGTGATCTCATCGCTACTGTCTTTCAAAAAAAAAATAGAGAATCAAATAGGTTATGATTATTGCATGTAGCCAAGTTATCCTGCATTTGTTTGTTTACGTTCCAAATTGGTGGATGTTTACTTTAACCGTTTCTGGAAACTTTGGATTTCTGATTTTTTGTAGTATACTAGTAAAATTATTCTATATATCGATTCTGTCCCTCTTTCCCCATTTGATCTAGTAATAACCACTATACAAAGCTTGTGATCCCCCTCAAAGAATAAAATATGGCGATGGCCTCTCCTAAAAAGGGTAGTATCGCCAATCGATATCTTCAAAATCTTGAAGGGGAAAAGAATAACTTTTCTCAATCAAGATCACCTAGTATTCCTTTGAGAGAAAATAAAAATATAATGAACCTGACAAGAAATAACTTCTCAAGTAATCAATTCAAGACACAAAATAAATCATCACTATCAAATCAGGAAATAAACGACAATGACGAAAGTACTGATGGTTTATCAGGATTCAAAGGAAGAAAGAAAATTGTGAGAGAAGAAACTGATGAAAATTTGGGCGCATCGTGGTTTGATAATCAAAGACAATCTCTACAAGGTTATGAATATTTATGTAGAGTGGGTGAAGCTAAAAGATGGATAGAAAAATGTATTGACGAAGAACTACCATCAGAAGCTGAATTATGTAACGATGGATTTAGAAATGGTGTTATTTTAGCCAAATTAACTAAAGCTTTTGCGCCATTTTTGGTCAAAAAAATCGTTCCCACAGCGAAAAAACTTCAATTTAAACATACAGAAAACATCAATAATTTCTTCAAATTCTTGGATTATATTCAAATCCCTGAATTATTTAGATTTGAGTTGACTGATTTGTATGATAAGAAAAATATCCCAAAAGTTATCTTTTGTATTCATGCTTTGAGTTTTATGTTGGCACAAGATGAAAGAGCCCCACAAATGGGTGAATTAGTGGGCAAATTAGAATTCACTGATGAAGAAATTAGTGCATCACAAAAGGCATTGAATGGTGCTAATCTTCCAAACTTTAGCTCAGTAAAATCAGATAATAAATCAAATAATAATCCTGACCAAGGAAATTCTAAATCGAAAATGAAAAAATCATCCAGTTTGATGAATAACGCATTTTTACAAAATGAAAAATCAATAACACTGCAAAGATCACCTCAACTAAATCCCAAGCGTATTCCTGTATCAAGATCTTTTCATGGACAACCAGAAACTACAACAATACATATTGAGCCAGAGCCAGAACCAGAACCTGAACCTGAACCTGAAGATCCTGAGCCAACAAATGAAGAGCTTGAACTTCTTCTCAAAAGTGTGGTTAAATTTCAAGCTTTAGCTAGAGGTTCAATTTTCCGTTATAAAATGTTTGTTGAAAAGATGGTACTCCAAGCAAACGAATCTTCTATTAGTGAAATCAAAGCCATTTTCAAAGGAACGAAATTTAGAACTGGTCCTAAAATCAAAGAAATGAAAATAAATTCCGCAGAACCATCAATTGTTGAATTACAAGCCTTAATTAGAGGCGCTTTAACAAGAAAGGTTCTTAGACATTCTATTAGAAAAATTTATAGAAAAAATATTGACAATATTGTCTTTTTTCAATCAGCAATTCGAGGGGTTTTATTGAGAAATAGTTTGTTAGATAATTTGGAAGAATTGATTCAAGATGATTCTCAAGCAGATGTCATCAAGCTTCAATCAATAATCAGAAGAATCCTATATCAAAAGAAACTCAATTATTATATTAATTTAGCTCAAGGCGCTGAAGAACCATTGATTATACTACAATCTATCATTCGAGGAGGACTAGTGAGAAGAGAATTAATTTCTCAATTAAAGGTTTTGGATTATACTTCCACATCAACTTCTAAATTACAAGCAATAATTAGACGCAAACTTTTTATTCAATCACACAAATCAAAATTGAGTGGAATTTCTGGAAGTACTGACGCAATAGTTACATTACAATCTAAAATTAGAACTATTCTATATCAAAAAAAGTTAAAGAAGTCGATTCAACTTCTTAGTAAGTATGGGAAAAAAATTATCGAACTCCAATCCATTGCAAGAGGTGGGAAATCAAGAGCTGCTTTGAATGCACTTTTGCATCTGTTAGATCTTGTTGAACTGAGAATCTCAAAATTTAATGCCATTATTCAAGGAAATAATTTTAGAAATCAACTTGAAGATTTTAAACAAGAATTGATAATCGTTGGTACAGAGGATGTTATTGAGGTTCAATCAAGAATCAGAGGACTATTAGCTCGTTTTACTCAAGATAACCTATTGCTTGCATTAGAAGATCAAGAATATTCAATCATCAAAGTTCAATCTCAAGCTCGTGGTTTATTGAAGCGTAGGGCCGACAAAGAAAGAGATGAGTATTATTTGGCTAATATAGATAAAGTCATCAAAATCCAATCATTTATTAAAGGTAAAGACTTTGGTGACGCTTACAAAAAATTGTTGACAATGAAAAATCCACCAGTTTATGTCATTTCCAAATTCGCGTATCTTCTAAATGATACAGATAAAGACTTTCAAGACGAAATTTACTATAATCAACTCAATGCTAAAATCATCCAAAAAACAAAAGAAACAGAGATGTTGGAAGACGCAAACAAACAACTTGATATCAAAATTGCATTATTTGTGAAAAATAAAGTTTCCTTAGATGAATTGATCCGATTGCGTAATAATGGTTACAATGGCTATAAATTAGAGTTAGATCCAAATGTTGGACAAGTAGATATTAGCTCTTTAAATAAAGATACCAGACAAAGGATTGAATATTATCAAAAGATGTTTTACTTGTTACAAACAGACCCTCAATATTTTGGAAGAATCATCAGAAAGTACGAAGACCCTAACAAAAGAAATAAAAATGGTGATATTGCCGCTGCTTCATTGAAAGAGCTTCATGTGAGTATTTTGAAAATTTTGAACTATGGTGGCTCTGTAACTATCCCAATTAGGTCTTCAAATTCAGAAAGAAAACGTGGAAGTCCTGTTAGAAAAGGCAATGATCAACTTGATTTGACATCAAAAAGAGAAGAATTCATGTTTGTTAGATTTTTATGTGATTTATTGAAAATTTCTGTCGAAAATTCGGTGGATATTGATGATTTTGCCAATAGGTTTATTGAAAATTCATCAACAATGTGGCAAAGATTATTAAATTCTTTTGCCAAAACTATGAAACAAAAAAATATATTAAGGAATATTTTTGGTCCCTTGATCAGCTCTATTTCTAATATTGAAGACTTATCTTTAGAAAGCAACCCACTTAAAATCTATCACGAGATTTTGGAAGAATCTGGAAATTTATCAAAAGGTAATATTTCTGTTGAAGAAGCTATCCAAAAGCCAAGGGCTAGAGCGAAGTTTATTAAAAATTTGGCACAATTAAGAGAAATCTCTAATAGGTTTTTCGAACTATTATGGGAAAAATTGGATACAATTCCTATTTTTATACGAGCTTTAATGTCCAATCTATTCATTCTATTGAAAAATAAGTTTCAAGAAACTATTAATGATAGATTAGCACTTTCCATATGTGGTTATATTTTGATTGATTTATATTTGAATTCGGTGATTGTGAATCCGGAGGATTATGGAATAACTTTGACCACTTTGAATGCAAAAACAACTCTTAAATTGAAAGAAAATTTAGTTAATATCACAAAACTTTTAAGTCAGATGACTCTCATGTCTCCATTTCCTATCCAAGATGTTTATTTACAACCTTTAAACGATTATATTGAGTCGCAAAATGGCTTGGTAGAGAAAATTTTGAAAAAATTAGCAGCTAAAGAAAATAGTAACATTGAAAGATTATATGGCATGTCTGTGCTTAATGATCTTGGATTTTACAAAAAACCTACTCTTACTGTGGAAGTTGATGATTTGACCAGCATCACTAAATTATTAGACAATAATCGTGACACATTTGATAAAGAAGATATCATGATTGGAATAATTGATGGCGTTAAGAAAATTGCTCAAGTTCAACGTAAAAACTTAAAACTTTTGCTAGGTTCCAAAGATTTCAAACTTACTTTGGAACCAGTTATAAAAGATTTTGCCAACAAATATAATGGATCAAGAACAAATGCTTTGATTATTCAAGCAAAAAGATGTATTATTTATATGTTACAAGTGCAAAGTGGGCGCAATTTACTTGAATTATTGTTATCAAAAATCAAACCCGAAGACGAAGCTAAGTTTTCTCAAATAATAAGGGATGAAAAGCGAGAAAAAATTGAAAAGAATATGTACACCAATGCCACTCAAGGCTCATTAGGAGATTTGACTAAAATGAGCTATCATGAATTAAAATGCTTGACCCTCGAGAAAGTCTTAGAACTTGAGAATATGGGAATATTATCAAGAGAAAACAATTTTCAACAAATAATCAATGAAATGGCGGACGATATTAGAGCCAAAAGAGACCAACGATCTAGTAAACAAGAGCAAATTCAAATAGCCAAAAAAGTTCTTAAAGGAATAGAAGAAAAAGAAACTAAACTCAAAAAAGTTCTTGAAGTTTACAATGATTATATTTCAAGAGCTATGGCTTCATTACAATCTCAGCCATCTCAAAATAAAAAAAAATTATTTCCATTTTTCAGTAAACAATACTTTTATCAAAGAGAATTGCGTCGACAAGGGAAAATCCCGAAATTTGGCTCTTATAAATATGGAGCTAAATATCTTTCTGATCAAGGAATTTTGGCAGAACTTAAAGGAATTAATTGTGGGTTTATGGGTGTCGATATTCCAAAAGTCGATTTCATGTTCAGTTGTGATGAGGTTGGGGTTTTCTTGATTGAAGCAGCAAGTGGATCTGTTCCAATTCCTGACGCAATTTCTAAATTAAGTTTAGATGATTTATTGCTTTATCAATATGAAAACCAAGAATTCGTGGAAGTTTATGGTGGAATTGCTAAATTCAATACCAATCCTTTTTTAAATTTTATTTTTAAAAAATTTTATGATAATTCCAATAATTGAATTTTTTAGTTGTTGTATTTTTTTTTTTTTTTTTTTTTTTTTTTATCTTATTCTGCTTTGGTTCTTTTGCTTTGTTTTATTTATTTATTTCTAATTCCCTCGATTATTTACTTCACTATATGTATTTAAATGTTGTGCTTTTTCCAGTTTTTTTGTTTTTTTTTTCTTTCCTTTTATTTTTAGCTTCTCTCGATAGTTTCAAAAATTGATTATTGTGATACACTTAAAATTACATGCAAATATACAAAGCCTTTTATTTAGGATACACATTGCTTACTTATAAAAAGAAAATAGGAAAACATTTTTTTTTTTTTTTCTTTTACTTTAAAAGTTGTGTTTTTGTTTCATCAAGTCACTAAATTTCAAAACAAAACAAAAAAAACTTTTTGAGGTTCAAACCCTTTTTTACTTAAATCACATTCTTCATGAACTGCAATAATGGATGATTGATACCAATCATTTGTTTATGAATTAAAGATTATACATTTAAACAAAAAATATCAAAACAAAATACTTAAGATTCAAGATTTTTGAAAGCTTGGAAAGCAGAACAAAAGAGGAAAAGATAACAGAATAAGATATTTATTCGTAAGATAGATTCAAATTAAAAACCATATACATGTTATATAATCTTCTATAATGGGGGGCGGGATCGTGAGAAGAGCATGTGTGGAGAATGTAATGAATACTATTTGATTTGTTACCATCATATTTGTATCCGCAATGCAAACAATCCTTAAAAAAAAAGTACATATTTGTGAACCAAGAAAGGTGACATGGAAATTTTGAAGTTTGGTTGAATAAATGAGCAGTAATTTCTTGAATTTCCCCCCCCCCCCCCCCCTAACAAAAAAACAATTGCCCGTGGGCAGAGAAAAACCAATAATAGCATTTGTTATGGTGTCACTTTGGGTGAAAAAAAATTTTTTTTTTCTTCACATTCAAAAAATTGGTACATTTATGAACTAAGTATAAACTAAATAGAGGGGAAATCCTAACAAGGACATCAATTTTTGCTAAAAAAAAAATATTTTTTTTTTCACATTCATTCAAAAAGATTCGTACATTTATGAACTAAACTATATACTAAATTTAATTTTTGATCACTTTCATCCTATTGGGATTTCAATATACTATAATGTAAAAACAGAATTGAGTAATTGATTTTGACCAATTTTTCTTCATCTTCATTAGAAATTAACGATTGTGGTTGGACTACTTTGTCGAATAATGGTCATCTTAAGATATCTAACATTAATTCCAACTTTATTGAGAAGAAAACAACAGTTCTTCTCATTAAAACCAACAGCTCAAATTTTGACATGTTTGTTGTAAAAATCTTTTTTACCATCACAAAAAGTCGTACATTAAATGAACAAAATTATACACTAAATAAGGGGAAAAAACCTAAAAAAGGACATCCGCTTTGCCTCATAGGAAAATAAAACTTATAATAATATAATGATAAAAACAAAACCCCTCATGTATAATAAGACGATAGGAAATTAAAATAAAATGAAATACGATAAGATGTAAAAATTTAAATCAATTTTATTTTCACATCCGTCTTTTTAAAAATATCACAAAAATATATTCAAGGTCCCTTGGCCCAGTTGGTTAAGGCGTGGTGCTAATATCAACCATGAAAGGGTAATGTTACGCCAAGATCAGCAGTTCGATCCTGCTAGGGACCATTATTACTTTTTGTTTGTGATGAAAATTTTAACTTTTTTTCACGAAAGCATCTTACCCGATCTAGACTCCCAGTTAAAAAAGAAAAGGCAAAACCGGGCATGTGATGGCTATTGGTTGCGGCCGTGTAGCATTTATGACGAACACAAGACAATAAAATACCCCATACAAATTGATGGTATTCTAAACTCTTGTCTTGAAGGAAGTCAAATAATTAATTCAAAAAGCTAATTTATATCCTAAATATAAATATATATGGTTTAGATTGTGAAAACTTGTAGAATACTGCTATCCTTTCTTTTCTTTTTTGATGAAATGCAGTTTGAGAACAAGTTTCTGTTTTCGGTGACTGACAGACGGAGCTTATAGTGGGTTATATCCAAAGAAAAATTGTTTGAATATATTTCTTTCTTTTTCCTGCAAACTAAAAAAAGTAGAAAAAAAAAAAAAAAAGTAAAATAAGAAAAACGCCGGTAAGTAATTTTGTCAGAAAAAAAAAAAAAATAAAATAAAAAAATAAAAAAAAGTTGGAAAGACAAAAAAAAAAAAAAAAAAAAAAACAATAATAGAAAAAAAAGACGTGAAAACGATTTTCAATTTTTTTTTTTTATTTTTTTTTTTTTTTTTTTTCCCTTTCGCATTGACTTTTTTCTACTATAATAACCCTCATTTAATCAGAGGAAATAAACAACAACAGCGGTAAATCAACCAAGTTGTATTGACTAATTTAATCGCTCAAAAATTCAGCTCACTTAATATTGGCCTAATATACTTTTGATCATCTTTCTTTTTATTATTTTTTTTTCTTGGTCCTGAGGAAGCCTAATACACCAATTGTGCTAATCACAATCTCGCCAAAATAAAGCCAACCTCAATATTAATACTTCATCGACAAGATGTCTCTCCAACCGCAACCACAGCCTCCTATTCTATCTCATCAACGTAGTCCAATGATGAATGCTGCACCCCCAACATCTAATGAACATAGTATCATCAATACACCACATGCACCCCCGCCACAACAACCTCAATATCTTCAACATATACGAAATGGGTCTACACCATCATCAACAGTAAATGGAAATTCAGGAGCTAATCAACCTACAGCTAATGGCAATCAACACTCTTTAGTAAGCGCTAATTTAGTAGCGAGAAATGGTCAACAAAATCTCAGTCCCGCGTATGTTACAAATGTAAAAGCAGCAGTGGAAACTTGGTTGGCTATTGCCAGTTGTTGTGAGACTATGGATGATATCGATGGTGCGATAAGTACTTATGACCATGTCTTGACTTTTGATCCAACTTGCTCCCCAGCAATGATCAGATTAGGCAATCTTTTTCGTTCAAGAGACATGTTTCCTCAAGCTGCTGAAATGTATCAAAGTGCAGTCGAGGCGGATAAAACTAATGGTGAAGCTTGGAGTTTATTGGGCCACTGCTTTTTAATGCTAGATGATTTGCCCTCTGCTTACAGTGCCTATCAAGAAGCTTTATATCATTTGAAAAATCCAAATATTCCAAAGTTATGGCATGGTATAGGTATTTTATATGACCGTTATGGCTCTCTTGAATTTGCTGAAGAAGCTTTTGCAAGAGTCCTTGAGCTAGATCCAAATTTTGAGAAAGCAACGGAAATTTATTTCCGTCTAGGTATTATCTACAAACAGCAAAGGAAATATACGCAATCATTGGACTGCTTCAAATATATCTTACCAAACCCACCTTCACCTTTAAGCCAACCTGACGTTTGGTTTCAAATCGGTATTATATTAGAAGCTGAGCATGACTTCAATGGAGCAAAAGATGCTTATGAGAGAGTTTTGCAATCAAACCCAGATAATGCAAAGGTTTTACAATTGTTAGGGGTACTCTATTCCCAACAAGCGGCAAATTTTCATGATTTAAATGTGGCGGCAAATTTGTTGAGAAAATCTATTCAGCTAGATAATGAGGATGCCCATACCTGGTATCATTTAGGAAGGGTTTCTATGGCTCAAGATAATTATAATGGTGCCTATGAAGCTTTTCAAGAAGCTGTGAATAAAGACTCTCGTAACCCAACATTCTGGTGCTCGATTGGTGTATTGTATTACCAAATTAATCAATTCAAAGACGCTTTGAATGCGTACACAAGAGCAATCCGCCTTAATCCTTATATTTGTGAGGTCTGGTATGATTTGGGGGCGTTGTACGAGACTTGCAATCATCAATTATCTGACGCTATTGATGCATATAAACATGCAGGAATGTTAGATAACACTAATCCACATATCAAAAAACGGTTAGATGAACTAGCAAAGTATGAAAAAGAAGGAAAATTGAATCAAATTCCACCGCCAAAATTTGGCTTGACTTTTGCAAGTGGAGTCTTTCCTGCAGCCAAGGATTTATTGACTTTAACCCAACATCACCACAACCGTAACCAGTTCACTTCTTTTGAAGCTCAAGAAATTCAAAAATCACAACTGAACCATCTCCATAGTACATCAACAGGTGAGACACCGCAACCGCCAGCAGCTCGAGGGCCAGGCGCTTCCACGGGAGTTCAACAATTGGTGCAATACCAATTTCATGGTTACAAAGACGCGAAACCTGTTTCCCATCCACCACCTGCTGCTGCTGCTGCAGCTCCTCCTCCTCCTCCTCCTCAACCATTAACAAGAAATATCCCTGGTGCGATGTCGAACCCAATATTATCTCAAGAAAACCCTCCATACTATCAAAATGAGCCTCAAAAGCCACTTCAAACCCCAAAAGTTTCTTCGCAAGCACAAAAACCTATGATTAATCATATTATATCACAGCCAAAAGAAACCAAAACTTCTTATCCAGATATTTTGAATTCTTCATCTACATCTGTAGCTTCTCAAAATCAAGTACACGTTTCTGCTATACAATCTCTATTAGTGCAAAAAAACGCAGCTGCTCCACCTCAGCCAATATCCAAACCTATTGAAGTATCTAATTCAGAAATAAAGCCACTGATCCCAGCTAAACGTAATGCTACCGAAATGACAAGGGCCTCGTCACTTCCTAATCATTCAGTTGGTGCGGGTGTAGAACCACCTAAGGTTACCTCAAGTACCAAAGAAAGGCCTAGAAAGAAACAAGCAAATTCTAGCTCATCCAATAAATCTAGCTCATCCAATAAATCAAGCTTATCCAGTAAGTCTAGCTCATCCAATAAATCAATAGAGTCGAACGGTGGAATGGTGGCCTCAGACTCTAAAATAAAAGCAAAAGTTCTAAATGAAGACAGCAAAAATAATCCAGGAAAATCATTATCTGTAATGGAGACTTCAGAAAAGGAAAGTGTTTCAAAGAAAGAAAGTAAAAATATTATAGCTACATCAACTACTCCTTCTAACAAGCCTACTTCCACTAATGCCCCAAATGCGGATAAAGAAATGAATGATGATGTTCAAAATTCGGATTTAAATTTGCCAACAGCCAAACCTCTAGATGAATTGGATGATGATGATGAAGGTGCAAATGATACCAACGATGAAAAAGATGAATTGAAAGAAAGAGTTATTGATGAAGATGAGGATTATGATGACGATGATGAAGAAAATGAGGATAATGATCCTGAAGAGTTAAAGAATGCCAAAAATAACAATAGTAGTAGTAAAATCAATGACGACAATAAAAAAGATAAGAGCAACGATGGCTCTAATGGATCAGGACATTCTACTTCAAAGATGGCTACGGATCCAGCAAATGAAATATTACTGAAAGTTGATGTAAATTGTGATCAAGAATCTTCTAAACTTAACGGGAAGGATAGCAAACTTCATCAGGAAAATAACAAACCTGCAGGTTATGCGACTAAAGATTCAAGTTCGGATGATGAAAAGCCTGCAGAGAAAATTACAAAAGACTCTGAAGAAAAAATTGAAGTTAAAAGTGAGAAGGAAAATGAAGTGAAAGAGTCTGTTGAAAAAGAAAAAGATGAGAAAAAGGCAACAGTCACAAATGATGAAAAAGCTGTAAAAGATGAGAATCATGGTAATAAAATAGATGAAAAAGTTGATGATTCAGAATATGGCGATTCAACATTAAAGAATGGTCATTCTAAAAGTTCAGAAGTGAATACCACTGTTACAAGTAAGGAACTTTCAAATTTCGAACCTGTGACCTATAACTCAAATGAATCTGAAAAGCAAGTTTAATTCAGCATACTGCAAGTTGTAGTTTTTTTTTTTAGTTTTTTTTTTTTTTTTTTTTTTCTGATATGTATTTTTCCCTCGCTCTTCATAAGTTTTTATTTTTATATTTCTCTTGCTGGCTTCTGTTTTTATTTTTTTTTTTCATTTTTTTTTTTTTTTTTGTTGCTCATTTTTTATTATATGAAAATATTCTTTCTTTTTTTTTTACTTTTTTTTTTTTCCTCTAGTGGCGAACGTTTCGTTTTATTTGTTCTTCTGTCTTGTGTCATTTATTTATATTTATATTTATTTTTCACTCTTCTTTCATGTAAGATTATTCTTTATTAACTTATTTTTTATTTTGTTTTTCAGTTTCCTTAATAGTTTCAGTTTTCTTATTTATATTTGCTCCTTTGTTTTTATTACCCAAAAAGATGACTATAATTTAACAAGAAATAAATAAATAAAAAAAAAAAAAAAAAAAAAAAAAAAAAAATCGAACGAGCCAGGGATTGAAAAGTCCATAGTACAGAATTTGCTTTTTTTTAGCATAAATAGATGTTTATTTTTTTGACAGGTCACGTAGTATTACTTGTAAACGTATTACATATGCTTGTGTCACACTCAACATAGAGGTTTTACATTTTAAAATATAAATTCTTTGCTTTATTATAATTTGTGATTTATTTCAACCTGGAATTTTGTTGAAGATGGTAAGACCTTGTGGAATTTTTCAAGAACATTGGAGCACCAAGTGATAGTATTCTTCATTCCTTGAAGAGAAATTTTATATTTTCTTCAAATTCAAGGAAGAAAACAGAAAGAGAAAAAAATCTATATTGAAATCGAACCTCTGGGTTTACAAATCATTCTAAACTATTACAATTAAAATCATGAAAAGAGCTTTGAAATTGTAAAAAAAAAAAAAAAAAAAAGTTTATCTAAATTGCTACTACCTATGGGATAACTAGATCGACGATCTTTTTGTCCAAGGTAACATCTTGAAAACATACATTAAAACTAAAATCCATATTTTTTTTCACAATTAAGTGATTCGTAAATCCACTTTTTTTTTTTTTTTTTTTTTTTTTCAACACGGAAAACTAGATTTATACTAAAATCTTCAAAAGATCGCTGTCTATTTTAATCCACCCTTCAAAATTTTCCTCATATATTAGAACAATTTCCAATGTTCAACTATTTATGTACTTACTTTCACTCACCTCCGTCGCGCTACTAATTACTTATGCTCTACACACTCAACGCCCCATCCCCCAAAACTCACAAGCATGCTGCTGCTGCTACCTCTCTCACATCTCCTTGTTTCAACTATTCAAATATTGTATTACCATAAATCTTTCCAGTTACTTGTTTTCACAATTGTTTTCACAAAAAAAAAAAAAAAACCATTGGGTCTCTCACCCACTACGACTATATTCCAAACTCAATACCAAAGTTTGTCCATCCTAGTACAATTCCAATGAATCAACCAATTTTGAAAATGACATGCTGATTCCTATAAAAGAATAGAGACAAAAACTGGCAATCAAATACAATAGTAGCGGCACTCTCCGTTGCTAGTGCCTGGTAAAAAACTTGTGAAAAAAGCTCTGCCAACTCGCTATTCGTTTCCAACTTTTTGTTTGAGGTATCGTACTTATTAATGCTATAATTATAGTACTGTTGCAAGATCTCTATAGGTCCCATTTTTAATTCGATAGGAACTTTAATGTCTGCTTTTTCAAAAATGATGTGCGGTATGACATAAAGCTTATCTATATCAACTAAGTCTTTTGCTGATCGAGCTTCAATCCTAGTGATATTGAAATGGCAAGTCGAATTGCCTAAAATCTCGATTACTTCATTATAAACAGAATTCTCTTTTTGTTTGAGTTTTTTGATTGAGTCACATAATAAGCTCACTTGTCTTCTTATGACTTCGTGTATGTCAGTTTCGCTAGTCGCAATTGTAATTGGATCTGAATGCCTAACAAAAAAAAAAATTTAAAATTTGGTTAAGCAGCTCATTAATAATTCTTTGAGCCTGTTGCAAGACTTTCTTTGATAAATTTTAGGCGGACTGGAACATTTACTTGTATATTGATAAGATATTCAACAAAGTCAGCTATTTCAAAACAATTTATGACACACCCACAGCTGTCAGGACTGTCTTGCAGTCCCCAGTTCGAACCACGCTGCTGCCTATTAATTTTGCCGTATAAGAGTCAGCGAACGAACCCAACAGATTGGATCCTTAGCAAAAGGGTTGGTTATTTTCCACTCCTGTGGAACTTTCACAATAAGTTTTTTTTTTACCTGGTCAAGTCTATCTTATTTTTAGAATTCTTAATACATATTCAGTATTATTTATCTTCTTGTTATTTTAAACTCAACTATTACTAGATAGTGAATTCTAGACTTATTCCATGGTAAGCTAACCTAATAACGAGATCTATACAGAATAATGAAGACGGGTTACGAACAACAGAAGCATGGGAAATCCAAAATGGTCATATTTCGTGGAGGTACACATATTAAATTGTGGCTATAAAGGCGATGAATAGAGGCTCAAATTTTGTTAGTCTTATCTTTCACTCCGCCCTAGATCACCATTTTTTTTTTTTTTTTCAACACGGAAAACTAGATATCAAAATCTATACATATATATATATTAGGGGAAAATCTTCAAAAGATCGCTTAGAAATATTAAAAAAAAAAATAGTTTTAATAGGGTGATTGCTCACCAAAAACCCCTAGGTTTATATATATCTTTAATTATTGTAATTTAATTGTAGGTATTCAAACGACCGCTAAAATAAGAAAAATAATTTCTGGGATTGA